>JAEUWR010000187.1:0-229517 GCA_018524895.1 Podaxis sp. C-F-101400 | reverse complement strand
TCTGTCGCCGCCTCCATCTATCAGTTAGGACAGAGTATCGGTTTTAACAGCTATCAGTTATAAGAGAGTCGACTGTAGCATACTGTAATAAGTGCTTGACCCTACTTGCGGATCTTCGTGGAGGGATTATATCCAAGTCTGCTCGGGATTTTGGATAGAGCATTGATGGTAGTAGAAGCATATGGTTACCGTCGGCTGTTTGAGTAACACATCATTAGCTTCAACATGAATGTCCTAGAATTTCTCTCAAAAAGGAAGCCAATAATGTGCGGCGAGAAGGCAAGCTGTATGCCAAATGGGCCTGCGAAGCGCACTATTGCTGGATGATCGTTGACAATACAAGCGTTGATTTCATACAGGCCGAGGAACAGAGATGGAGGCCAGGGATGTCGTTCCAAATGTCAGAAGGACCATTCGGCCGTTCTGCGAATCGTTTGACGTAAACCCGCTTGCATTTTTGAGAAATTGAAACGCCGACGTTGAATGTTATAACAAAGCAAGCGGTCAGCAGGGGGATATACCACATTAGTGATTGCAACCTCATGTCAATGATTGTAGGTTGGGTATTACATCTACTGAGCATGGTGCATTTTCATACCTCTTCTGGGCCATGAAACGATTAGGATCTCTGGCTTCCGCAAGCCGAAATAATAAAATGACAAGTTGAATGGTTGTCTTCTCGCAAACACATGCGGATTCGAAGCCACAAGAAGTCCGCTGCAATCCCGAGGGGTCCTGTAGCTCTTAAGTCCAAGCTGTGGGTCATATGTAGTTCCTGATGGTGGTGCTTGACCATCAGGTTCGGGGAAATCAGATATATACTTTGTTTGACTTGGGAAGGTGGGGTAGCATGGAGTCCGTGACGCTTTATTGGTATCAATCATCGACAAGAGCGCCTACGTGATGCCTCCAACCAGGCTGCTCCGCACACGACCTCGGGACCTTTATTGATTTACGTAGGCACTGGAGTGTATTCGCAGGCCGTTTTCAGCGAGATTCCGGGCGTGGAGTAATTCAGTTTCAAACCGACTGAAAGCGGGATTGCGAATGCGCTCTACGTCTCTGCGTTTGCCTACAGTGGTAGAGCTCAGCAACAGTAATGTCACACGATAGAATCACATGGCCGTGATGATAGAAGTTAAAACGGAACGGAGAAGGTGCACGCGACCGCCATATCCAGAAGCTAGGACGGAAGAGTTTGCAAGTACGTGCGTTAAACCAGGTCCAGTGCTCCGCGAGACGTCCTAGTAACTATCCGGAATCTGGGTTGAGGATAGGGATAACGGAGAAACAAATAGATCAATTAAACAACTTGGTGAAGAAAATGATAAGGGGAAAGATAAGGGTCGCAAGACTACATTTACAGTATCCAATATGCACGGCTCCATGTAAGCTCCGTCCTTAGTCTCTGACCACCACCATGTCTCCTGTACTTTCCTCCACAGTCTCTACTTCCCTGTCCTCACCACCTGCGTCGGCCTCACTACGGCGACAGCTCTCAAGTGCTTCTATCCAGAGCCTTGCATCCCTCATTGCGAGTGCCTCTTCTTCCAGAACGTCGCTGCGACTCGCAGAGGTTGATGCGGACACCATCAGAGTCGAGGGCTTACGCCACGCCAAGATAAGTCTTCAAGCAAGGTGAGCCGTCTTTTCACTCGTTTCACCGGGAATTTCAGGTGGACGGACGTCTACGATAAACCTGACCGAGGATATGGTTTGGCTCCGTCGCTCCGTTTTTGTATTCGGTTCTAATACTATTTATCACCCTACAGACACTACAAGACACCTGAGTTTGTCTCACAGGTTTTTGAAATCCTGCGGCTCCTCCACGTTCCATATTTCTATGCCACCGATTTTCTACCTCGGGACCTCAACGTACGAAAAATTTCTGGTGCTCTGACCAACGCCGTGTTTTTCGTTACATACCCCTCGAAGAAGCGTGTGCGCACCGTTCTTCTTCGCATATACGGTCCTTCTTCGGGTTCTTTGATTTCTCGCCCTCGAGAACTCCATACTCTCCATATCCTCTCCTCCAAATATCACATTGGGCCGCGCATATATGGAACTTTTGAAAACGGGCGTATTGAAGAATACTTTGAGTCAACCACCCTTACCGCTCAAGACATTCGCGACCAAAGAATTAGCCAATTGATTGGTGCGCGAATGGCGGAGTTTCATTCTGTCGATATTGAAGTCGTGGAAGGCGAGGGTTGGGATATCGCGGTCGAAAATAATGTCCGTTCATGGCTCCCACCAGCACGTGCCGTCCTTGAACTTCCTTCGTTGCCTGAAGACATCAAACGAGAACTTGATCTCAATGATTTTTGGCGCGACTGGGATAGGTATTCTCGTTGGTTAGCCAAAGTAGATGATGTGCACTCTGGCAGTAGGAGAGTTTTTGCACATAATGACACTCAGTACGGTAACCTACTTAGGTTGAGGCATCCAAAGGAGGGGGTGGACGATCATCGCCAGGTACGTTTCCTTACCTTCTGGAATTTTCGTGGCGAAGAATTTCTCATGTCTTTTGTTCATTTATTCTTTCCTCCAATCCGTTTATCTATTTATTTTGTGAATGTCACCCTCAAGATAATCGTGGTTGACTTTGAATACGCAGCGCCTAACCCCGCGTCATACGACATTGCAAATCATTTCCACGAATGGACGGCAAATTACCACTCGGATACACCTCACTTACTTGACGTTTCGCGATACCCCACCCTAGCTGAACGGCGCAACTTCTATATCGCTTACCTTCGTCATACTTGCTTCTCCACAAAGGAGCATCAACACGTCACGAGTTCGGATGCCGAGCTTGAACCCGCCATCGCCAAACTCGACAGACAGGTCCAAGTATGGAGCCCAGCGTCTCACGCCTGCTGGGCTATATGGGCCATTGTCCAAGCGCGTGACGATTTGGAGAACAACAACCAAACGCCCGAGTTTGACTATATCGGTTATGCAAGGTGTCGTATGGCTGGGTTCCGTCGGGAGCTCAGGCAATTAGGAGTGCTATAGGATAATCTCTCATCTCAACCCCTGTGATCGGGCAATTTTGTTGGGGAAATGCCCCGTTCTTGCTTCTAATAAATGTGCAACATGTTACTTACCCTGCGGTGGTTAGCCGGTAGCTTTCGCTTTCCTACTTATCCTCTGGCATATTGGGTCTTGATGTATATACGTTATAATGCCTCCAATCAGATATATTAGCACCTACATGAACAAGCACGATAAAGAGAATAAAAACATGGCTATTGCTGCTGACGACAAATAATGCAAATTGTGTGGTGGCTTGTAATCAGATAACCTACGATGACAGTGACAAGAAAAAAGGGAATAAGAGGAAAGCATAAAACAGGGAGCAGACGAAAAAAGTGTTCATTTGTTGCGGGGTAAAGAGGAGAAAGGGGATATGAGAAACCCGTTTAAACAAGCAAGTAGTACACTTGGTATTGGCAGGGGAAGACGAAACAGGAAAAGAATCCGTTCCACAACAAGATCGATTGAAGAGCGTCGAAGTAAGGGGAGTGTGTCCGACCAAGCGGCAAATTATATTTGATGTTATACAGGACGAACGCGCCGAAGGTGTGGACTCAACCACCCCAATAACGCGATTGACCGCCCAAGCTTACGCCCAGGCCTTCTCGTGCAACCTAGTAGCACCGATGGCAATATCATTCCAAGGTGAGCCCGCCATCCTGTCAGCCGCGGGGCTCGAAGAGCCTGGGTAAGACGAGTTTGAAAGCTGGCTGCGAGGGAAGCTTGCCCAGTTTCCTGCACTGCCTGTACGAACGTGTCCATTCGGGCGAGGTGCAGCATGTGACGCGGCGTCACTAGTGGAGAGGGTATAATTGTGACCGGGCCCGGTGGGAAGAGAGCTAACGTTAAGATCGACTTCTGTTCCATTGAAGGAATGGCGGATACTAGAGCCCGCCGTGGTCTTTTTGGGAGTCGCCTGCTGAAGAACGTGTCTCGGATCATTATATGTGTCGAGAGGCAAAGTTTGAGGACTTACGTTATTGAAACCGACGATCTCAAGCCTGGCGTTGTGTTGCCTGCCCAGGTCAGGGCCCGCGGTAACGGGTGCAGGCTCCTGGGAAGAAGTCTGGTCACCAGCAGGAAGGAGGATACCGTTGCTCGTGAAAGAAGGATAGGCTGACTTGTTTTGCTTCGTTGGTGGGACGGTGGTATCAACCCGTAGCTTGCCGGTTGAGGAGCGGCCGAACTGGAACGCATTCTTGTTCAACTCCACGGGGGTGGCTAAACCACTGGTGTTCGATTCAGTGCGTTTAGCGGAGATGCGAGCGAGGAGTGAGACAGAAGAGTCATTAGGGTCGCTGTTGGTGCTCATGGATCGGGGCCGAGCTTCAGGAGGATTCTCAGAGCCTGGGGTAGCGGGGCTTTGGCCGTTGGTGGGCAACTCTGTGTGGATGAAACAGCATCTCTTGCCATATGGACATGATCCAGATACCCAGAAAGTCTACATGAAGAAAGTATATTAGGTATCAATCGATTCTAGAACCAGGGTTAGGCACTCACCCTGCAAATCTCTGTCTTGTACTGAAGAAGAGAAAAATCAAAACGCATACGTGAATGCTATAAACGAGATCGTACCTTGGGGTGTCGAGCAACTTTGCGCAACTCTTCTTCCCCATGAGCGAATTGACACTTAGCACCGTAGCGGCAGGTGCCTTTCTCTTCCCAGCTTCGACAGAGTTCGGTCTTGTAGAGGCCAAGCTTTCTATTGTTAGCGCTGGGCCCTGGCTGTCCATTAGCACTTGCTGTAGGGGTGGTAGCGGTGGCCTCGGCGTTGGGAGTCTGGGGCGGAACACTGTAGGGACCGGCGAACGGTGTGGGAAGCCTGCCCGCTAATTGCGCAGCAACAACATCTTGTGCCCCGTAAAACTGACTAGGGAACATGGGTATTGATGGATGCAAGGCCGGAGGATATATCCCAGGAGCAAAGGATGGAAGGTTACCATTGAGGAGGGAAAGAGTGGCAGCATCACGCATCGCTGAAGGGTCGGATGCGGAATGGTGGTGGCCACCGCGGAAGACATTGTGTTGCTGCTGAACACGGGTTACTGCGGGATGATTGTCGTGGGGGGCGGACGGTATCATCATCTCATACAGCTGTTGGGTATTACCAAGCGAGAGATGCGAAGTGTGGTGCCCGGCGGGGAAACCCAATGGACTTGGATTAGGAAGCAAGGTCTGCTGAGGGAAACTACGGGGAGGTTGACGGTAGCCCACGTTAGGGACTACGTTATTGAGCCGACCAGCGACAAACGAGGGGTGCGGGGGCATAGTAGTCATGGGGAGACCTTGAGGAACAGTAGGGTAACGTTGAGATAGGTTGTAATCTATTTGAGACTCATCGCGATCGGAGGCAGCCGATTGCATAGTGTTCCTATAATCAAATAATTGAGGGTGGGACAAGGGTTGGGGGCGATGAATTTGGGTGAGGGTGGGATATTGTAACTGCTCGTTCTGCAGGGTGCCATTGTCACGAAACTGACTGGGCCCCCATTGTTGTGCTTCGAGCTCATCATTGGCATCATCGATTTGCTGCAAGCGACGGAGATCGGCAGTGGAAAGACCGCCGCTGAAAGAATGAGGACGCTCTTTGGGCTCAATTGCGGGACCCTTGAGGGTGTGGTTCAACAAGGCATTTTGAGCGCCGGGCGAGGAGTCATGGGAACCAGAGGTCGTCGAATCGGTAGATGAGCCACGAGAATGGGTGATATTGAGCTGGTGATCCGGTGTATGTGGTGACGAGCCTATGCTGGTGTTCGACGAAGTGTCGAGAGGGCTGCTCTCGTTCAACTGAGATACGGACGAAGAAAGCTTGGACTTGGGAGGAGTGCGCATGGTCCTGTGCAATTCATCACCGTCCTTGCTAACATCGCCGATCTGAAGCCGGACAAGATCGTCTGTTAGCCCCCATCCAGAAGGAGTGGGGTCCGCATCCACGATGTGGCCGTTGGAGCTCAGTCTCCAACGCTGCCCGGCGCTCCTGGAGAGTTCGGCTGCGATAGTGTCGGTTCGAGTGGGCATGACGGTGGATTTGAGTTTTTGATGGGAAATAGGAAGGTGTGCTGTAGTCAGCGATACAATATCGTCGTCTTCGTCGTGATGGGTTGTCGACAAATGCCAATCCTGAAGGTGGGGCTTTTGATGAGCGAGGCGCACACGTGTTGGAAAATATGGAAGTACCTTTATATCCAGGCTATAGTCTTCTTGGAGTCCCAAAAGGTTGAGATGGAAATTGCTCGAAGGGATGGCCACTGACAGATGGCGTTCGGGGAAGATATGCAACTGGGGAGTCGTGACTGTTTCGTACATTGGACTACAGGTCAGAACGGTGTGTTTGAGGGACAAGACGGGGAATAGATGAATCCGTGTGGAGACTGACCGTAAATTAGACAGATGATGGAAGGACGACTGAGTGATAATGTTTTGGAAGGCAGCTAATATGAGGGATAGATAGAGCCCGTCTGAGGAAAGAGACTGGGGCGTAGGATGGACAGCAGATAGGTATAAAAAAGCGTGAGGATCGTGAGGGGCTGGACGTGTTGTTTTGCAAGATAAGTCCGGAGTTGTGACAGAAATGGGGTTGTTGACCTAGGAGGAAGGTGAATGTTAAGAAGGAAGGGGAGCAAGGCAAAGGGGAGGCATTCACGGTCAAGGTTTTGATCGCAGGCAACGTGCCCTTCTCGCGGTCGGCTTTTCCCAATAATTAATCACGGCCGTGCTGGGCGCCAACGGGGCCACTCACTTGGAAAGATAACCAGCAAGCCAAATCCGCTGAATATGTTATATCGATGAAGAATTGTGCTTCCAAACTGATATTATGCGGGGAGAGATGATAGTGAAAGAGTCCAAGACGCAATTCCACCGGCCCCAATGTCCAAAATACGGCTGTCCACTAAACCCGTTGTTTTCCATAACAGGGATGGCTTCGACAGGCCTGATTTCAACCCCGAGCCGAGTTGCTCATCATGACAGCTCCTCCGCCACATCCTCCTTCTGAGCCCCCAGCTCCCAGAACACCTCTCGGAAAATACACCGTTGACTCCCATTCCACCGATACCCACTCTCCCGCTTCAACGGTGCAAACAGCTCCCCAAACTGGCCACCTCTCCAGCACGTGTTGAACACGTGCCCCGTGCTGTGCCATATAGAAACAGAGATCATTCCAAGTTTAGCGCTATCTCCATCGCTGTCGTCAACTTGAATGATTTTGCTCAGCCTCCATCGAATACCCATCAAGCCCTGTTTGTTTAGAACAGTATCATTTGTTCGAAACCTCATACCTATACTGCCTCCTTGTCCATCAATTCCCGACCCCTTCCGCATCTGACTTCCTCCCCGTGCCGTCGCAATCGACACACCTGATGGATGGATATGATAATTCCCGTACACGCTCTCCGTCTGCAAATATACTATCTGCCATTCTACTCTATAGAACGCGTTCTCTTCCCGATCAAATGCCACTGCCTTCCAACGAAGAATGCCGGCCCTTCCAGACACAAATAGGCTAACACATACAAAGGCACTCATCATCGAGGACTTGGGGGGGAAAAAATCACGAGATCGCAACGCAACGGTGCACTCTGGGCTGTGTCCTGCTGCTTTTGTTATAGCTGGCCACATCCTCTTGCTCTCCGCGTCGCTGATTGTCCATGATACGAATTATGATCTGCCTCAATGCCGTCCTCCAGGCAAAAAGGCACCATGCTTCTCCGTCCGCGTGACTTTGACGTCA
This sequence comes from Podaxis sp. C-F-101400, assembly GCA_018524895.1. Taxonomy (NCBI): domain Eukaryota; kingdom Fungi; phylum Basidiomycota; class Agaricomycetes; order Agaricales; family Agaricaceae; genus Podaxis; species Podaxis sp. C-F-101400. Next base: position 221,749 of record JAEUWR010000187.1, on the reverse strand, counting down.
GCCCGACTTCGCCTAGCAAAGAACTTCCACTCAGTACAATCGTCTATAATTGTACATATCCACAGGATCCAGCCATCCGATCCGTTGGAAGAAACGAGCACTTTGTTGCCAAACTCGAAAAAGCTCACAGAGGTATATACGATACCCCACATTACCCTTGGCTTGGGTCCCTCCTCCTGAAGAGGGGAAAAACATATCGATACCGCTGTCAACAGATCGCTTCTCGATACACATGTTCGAACATGCATGATCTCTGCTACATGTTGATTTTCTACGCAGACCTAGATACCAGGTCCGCTCCGCTGGGTGAAAAACATCAAGCCCCAACCTTTAAGCTCTTAAGGTAAATGGTAGATAAAACTCATTTATCGCATCCATTCGCGGTATGCCATGAAGTTCAAGTACGTCAAGGACGTGCTCGAAACTTGTTCGAGCGCTAAACTTGTCTTTGACATCTGTCTCGTTGGAAGAATCTCCTGGAATCACCCCCGATTGACGAAGCGACCCACTAGACTTTGCGGGCGACAAACTTATCGCGATCACGATGTAACACCATCCTCCACCTTCTAGAGGACACCAAAATACTTTTATCTCCGTCCGCCGCGGTTACCAATCGCGCTTCCGAGCAGAGGAGACCCGAACCTCCCAAAGCTTTTGCCGAGATTAAATACACCCGTTGCATGACCAATACTGACCATCCCCTGACCTCTCGACTAGCGCGAATGCTTCGACCACTTTCTTATTCTGTCTTGTAACCTCCACATCACTGATATCTTGATCACTCTTCCAGATTTCATATCTTGACATGATTAACATTACTCAGCCAGCAAATGGAGCCCGGCGCCCTGGTTGCCATTCCATAGGCGAAAATCCAGAAGGTGCCAGAGAATGAAAGAACAAGGATATCTTCACCCATACTGTGCGCAGTCAATTCTCCACCCAGTGCTGATTTTGCGATAGCAGAATGACCCTTGACGTAACTTCTATCGTGCACGACCGTGCTTCGTGGCGTAAAATATAAAGAGGGTTCGTAGATTGCAGAGGCAGTAAATGCAGCAACGGTACAGATTACGTCTGATTAGCCCGCGCTCTCCTGCGCGCAATTAATTATCCGGATGATTAAGCGTCTGGGATCCATTGGTTAGCCCGAGTGCGGCATGGAAGGTGGCCGGTGTAGGACTTACAATAGGAAGTGCCGACGAGCATCGTTGAGAGGTTCTGCAATTGGTCTTCATCGAAAAGAAGCTGGTCCTTGTGCCAAGTATCCTGGTCATAGTTTTCGTTACCTGTGTTCTGATCGCACTTTTGATTCTATCTTACCTGATGGGTCTAGGCGATTGTCGGAGGAGTGTGAAGACGCAAGATGCACGTGTAGACTGAACATACCTTCTTGAATTCGGATGCACACTTTCTGATCGTCGTTGAGATCGGTGGCGGGTCTGTTGCATGGTTTGCAAGGACTGTGAGACGTCAGACGGATTCATCAGCGAGCTAGATGGTGGGTGCCTACTTTCTGTCAGTGGCGGCATCCACGATTCGACGGAATAAGGCACACTCTCAATGAGTGCGCATAATCCCAGAATCGCAGAGTGCAAGGTTCGCAGGGCATCTGCATAACCAGGATCACGCCTCGGCGGAAGCGTGGATTTCTTGGCTAGTGAAATGAAGCGGTTCTGTGGCGCCATTTCAGTACTTGCGTTACGCACGGTCAGCCTGAAAACCATACCTTTAACGGAATGATGCTTTGCCGTTGAGAGCAACGGACCACGCCGGCCAGTGTCTTGGAAGCCATTTCCCTTACTTCTACATTTTCGTCAGCAAGACATTCCATGAGTACCTCCATTACGCTGGATACTCCATCCTGTGAGATATACAGAAGGTTCCTGTAGAAAAATACCACCAATGTCGGCAGGGCTTGTAGTCGCGTACGCCAGGACTTGGGGCGAAAGGAGTAATACTGAGCTTCCTTTAACACCAGAGAGTACTGCATGGCACTTACTGTTGTGGATTTAATCGCCGAAACGAAGTTCGAGAAGATTGCTTCCACGTATTCGATCGGTGGTGATACAGCAGACAGGATATACAAGACGGCACTACTGTATGTGTGCAGGTCCGAGCTATCATTAAGCTCTGACATGCGAAGGATTTCGGGGCTAAACCAGACTTTCAGCTTCCAACCCTAATCAAGATTGGACGCACTTACAGCATCGGGACAGCATATGGGAAAATCATGGAAACCTGAGGACCATGGGCCGAAACCCAGAGCCATTCCAATACTATCCCGGAGTCAGGTTCTCGAAGGATAGAAGATAGGTTTAGAACCTACACGTTAATCCAATCTTGTCGTACTGCAAATCCAGTTGAGGTCAGCGCAAAAGGAACAAAGGACGACAGCAGTGAATTTACCTCCGACTGACTGACGCGCGGTGGGGGAAGGCGTTCTTTCCTCCATTTGGGCATCTCTTTTAGAATCTCCTGTATGCGTCCCATGTATCGCGCTTGGCTGCTCATAGTGTCAGTAACAAAACAATTAGGTAACCACTAATCCTCACCGAATTAGTAACGGATCGCTCCCCAAGCTGCATGCTTCAAGGAAAGAGTAGACAGAAGGGTGCCAAGGCTGCCATTGATTCTGCGTAATGGTACGAAGTGTGTGACAGAATGAATTCCGAATCTTCAGGGCCGAGTCAGCCCAGGTATGTGGACCAGGGAATAGGCTTACTTCTGCGTAGCCAGTATTAGCGTTGTTGAGGATAACTCCGACATATTTGTCAGCAAGGGGATTAAAGAATATGCCCGTGCTTGAGGCAAGAATATTGACAAATGATAATGATTTCTTCACTAAAGTCCAACCAGTTCGTGAGTGATGTGAGTTGATGCATACAACCGGTTCGGAGAACACGAACTTTCGAACGCCGAATCTCCGGAAAACTCGAGAGGGAGCGATAGTATCCAGTCAGTCAAAGGCTGGTGCCGGCGGGGATCGCGGTCGTCTAGAATCCACTACGACGGATGAGACCGTGTCAAGAGCGTTCTGGAAGCCGCGGAGATGACGGTAACCCACTAAGAATAATGTCTCCCAGAAGGACATGGTTTCCGGTTTGATGATGGTGAGTATGTTGCTCAGTCGCTCTCCTGTCCATTTCCAGAGCTTCATCTTTCTGTTCGGCGGCCAATGTTTGGAACCTGTTTTGGACAGGAGCTCTAGCTTAATTCAACAAATATTTCCATGGACTCACCGCGCATCAGCCCAGCCCATACTTCTGCACCAGCACGTTGCTTGTATTTGTCAGCGTCCAAGAGCAAGGGTTCAATTATTTCAAATATACTATCAAGTTCGTATTGAACCAGCATTTTCGCTGCACATAGAATATTAGACAAGGTCAACTTCCGGATCTAACGGCATCACTGACCGGCATTCTTGATTAAGCATACATTCTCTGTTCGAACGTCAAGGTTGCCAGACCCTTTCCCTGTTTCCTGGCTCCACAGAGAAGCAACCTTTCTGAAATGCTCGGGCTGGAGTAACCTGGATTCGAGCACGTCTAACATTGGCTGCGACTGCGTGTCCCAGATGAATGGAGAGCGATCCTCTGTTACAGGTCGATAGCCCTTAACTGTCTTGCTCCAGGTCAAGAAGCCCGTTGGAACCTTATCAAAATAGTATCCACTGGTCAAGGTGTTCAGTTATGACTTCTAAGCAGGGGTGAAGCAACACAAACGTTTCTGTAACATCTCCAGAGAGTTGGAGTTTCTTCAAGAACGTTTCGGGGTTCGTTATCTCAACCTCTTCTGCGATAGGGTTGTGCCACTCTTCGAGCCAGAGTTCCTCCTTTGTCTTTGAGTATGTCCTGAATTTGACATGCGAAAGGAGTTTACGCAAGGCACTTGACAAAACATTAGTCAGAGGAGGGTCTCCAAGCCGAGCAACGTACTTCTGCGCTGTAGCGCGTATGGTCGGCTGTGGACTCGTGCATTGATCTGTTATGAACTGAACGACTTGGGGCGACGCTGGGATATCCCGCCGAGATAGACCCGAGAGAAAGTTAAGCGACATTTGAACATAGCGCCACTGTTAGGACTTTCAATCTACAACGAAGGAAAGAGTTTTGCGTGAAAAACGTACATGAGTCGTAGGTTTAGTGGCTATCTCTAGAATGCCCGCAACCTATGTTGCCAAATTAGAAACGACAAACATAGACACGAGGCGAGAACCGTACCGTATCATGGTATATCTTATTTCGCTGATTGAAACGGACCTGACCTTTACGTATTGCCTTGTCTAGCAGGCCGCGATCAATGAAGCCGTCTGAAAATTCACTCTCTAGATCTTTAAGTGCTTCGTCTAGCCGAGGCGTTTCCATGATGTATGCCTCAGTGTGGATGGTGTGCTCATTAACTAGAGCCAGACAGTCGTTGGCCACGCTTGATACAAGTTTCTGTACTGAAGGCTAATAAACTACCTTAGCGCCACAGGTTGGGAGCAACACGGAGCAAAGTCTCACCTTTTCCTCGCCCTGGCATCCTAACAAGGAAAGCAGATACCGGGAGTGTAAACCCTGATCTGAACGCGTTCTGTTAGTATATTACACACCGCCCAAAGGGGAAATAGACCAAACCCGTCAATGCATACGCAGCTGCGCATACGAAGAAGTCAGCATCGTGCCATCGCTAACTTTGTCCAACCTACCAATCCCCTTGTTCCATAGGATATAGAGAGCTCCTTTCATCCGATCTGGGTCATCGCCCTTGCCCAGAGCGTCGTACAGGGTAGGCAGGACAAAACGTGTCGATCGGACATAATACTATTGGCATGCCATCAGCTTCACTGATCCTCACGCTAGCTCCAACAAGAAGACATACCCCAGACACGTTGTGAAAAACGTTCTGCGCTTGCCTGTTCATTACATTCATCCTTTGAGTATAACTCGGGATCAACGGCGGATGACCTACCGTCGTATCCGTGTATAGGGCGATAACGAAAGTTCCGCCAACTCGGCCAGTAGCCTATCATCAAGCTCCGACCGGCGACGGTACAGGGAATGCATGTATACACGCCCGCTGTGATATACGCGTGCGCGTTTTACGAAGACTAATCTTGAGAGTTCCTTCTGCCGTAGCCACGCACGACCTCCACTGAAGGCACCGAAGTTTCAATATTCTTCACGTCAAATAGAGAACATAAGAACTCACTCCCTGGCATGGGCATAATTCCTCTGAATAGAGTCGAAATCAGATCTGCTTAGACCGTATCCAAGGAGATAGGTGTCCATTGCCCTCGTCACACCGATCACTGCATCAATATGGTCCTCGCCTCCCGTGTTCTTTCGCAGTGCAGAGGAGGCCCTTTGGCTAACTTCACCAAACCTTCGCCGTGCTTCGAGAATACGTTGATAACGGGGATCCTTCGGATCACTTAACGTAAAGCCCGCGTGAACGTCTAGATGGCTGATTACTAGCTCCGGGACTTCTATCTCCAAATTCAAGCATGGATTAGCACTTTCTTGATACTGCTCCTTATAAATCGTAGGCAGGCCTGTCCAAGTGGCACGCACGGCATGAAGGTATCTGGTTTTGTGAGAAATTGTTTGCGGGCGTAAACCTGGCGACTCACCGACAGAAATCGTTTCGCGCTGCGTTATCCCAGGTCGGCGTGGTTTGGAGTAGCTCCTCTACTTTGTTCAATGCGGGTGTGGTGATCTTATCGATGATCTCCAAGACGCACGCTATTTCTGCACCAGATGGCACTAGATACATAGCGTTAGCCTCAGACATAACCGCATCCTTAATAAAACGAACCATGCCAGTCAATCACCACATCCTTCGCCTCATAAAGTTTTCCCCAGTACAGATTGTGATTAGCTCGGAAACCTGATTGCAACCATCAGTTAAAACCAAAGGCCGTAACATATCAATCAACTTACTTGGGTCTTCCCATTCCTCATCATTGACGAAGTGGCCATTCAGTGGGTAGACGCCAGCTAGTGTGTGTAACGTCCGTGTGATGAGACGGCCAGTCCCGGTATACCCTCTTTCACTCTTCGTCTTTTCTACGAGCAACGAGAGCAAGCTGATAACATCGTCTTTGTGTTTGAGAAGCTGACAAGTCATCAAGATATTGAAGAGAGAACCTTGGCACCTTTGACTTACCGCAGTGCCACCATAGCCAAAACAGCCACGTAGAATCGCCATATCTAGCCCCACGGGTCAACATGCACAGAATTCGCAAACGAGACGTGAACCACTCACTCCAGTGTAAAGTCGTATCAGACGGTACAGCCATATGAGTAGACGTAGTCCGTACGCTCGAGGCTCCATGCCGCAGCTCTTCCTCAATCTGAGCCTTGCAGAAAGGGAGGAATCGGGCCAGAGTCTTCTCGGGCTGGACCCTTGCCAGGCAAGCAATGAGCTGACCAAAGGCACGAACAGCATTGGATCTCGCGTTGGTGGTTGCATAGTCGTAAACTAGGTTGAGCACAAGATCGAACAACTGGTCCGATAGGTGAAGGCAGACAACATCCATCATATTCTTGATGGATTTGAGCACGCTCTCCTCCAATTTTCCGCCAGTTGTCCCTTTCTTCCCGCCTTCTTCAGGCAAGTTCTCGTATAAAGCCAAGACACGTCTGAAGAGCGATGTGACCCAGTCGGCGAAGGCTGCTGTACTGTCACGAGCTAGTGATCGCTCCTCTTGCCGACTGAGTCGAGGCGTCATCCCCATTTCTGTTCCCTCGGGCAATCGTTCCGAATCCTCATCAATATCCATAACCTCTTCGGGTGGAGCATCGCCAGACAGTGCAACTCCTGCGTGGTGGAGTGAGAGATCCCCTATCTTGATACTCTGTGCTACTCCAATGATAAACATAGTCGCACAAACGGTTTTGATGGGGTCATTCTGTGAAGAATTGGATTCGAGACGGTCACACGTCATGCTTCAGCTAAGCTACTCACCAGATCGATGCCTGGGATGCAGAGTTCAAGTAATGGGACAATATGCTTTTGACCCCCGAGCCAAATTTTCTCCGTGGTCAAAGGATTGGTCACAGCGGAAAGCATGCCGAGGACTGCCGTCGTTCTATGAGTCTCATTAACAACCTCTAAGCCATTGTATGCTCTCTCCAACAGTTCGGGCATCACTAGATCTGGCTCTAGGAAGACGAGTTGACGAAGACAGCCCTGCGCAAACCCCAGAGAGAGAGGGTCCTTGGAGAACATGGCGAGCAAACAGGGGGTACGAAGAATCTGGACAAAAGCTCTACGAATATCCGGCGTAAGTCGATGTTCCTAGGCTCGGGAATTAAGGCACAATTTTCAGAAAAGGTAAGAAAAAAAAAGCCACCAGTGGGGTTTTGCAGTCATCCAATTCCTCTTCCTTAGTACGCCTGAGGAAGTGCGATGCCAGATAATGAACAAATGTCGTGAGCTGTGTGTACCATGATCAGGATTTGGCAGATGACACCTTTAGCTGCTGGACGTACTAGTGTTGTCCAAGGGCCGGAATTTGAAGGATGGAAGAAGGATTCAGTGCAAGTGATCAGTTTATCAAGGGTGTCCAAGGCTCTCGACCCGGCGACATAACCAGTTTGCTTGGGCAGCTTCCCGTCCTGGAGGTGAACAGGGGTCGGAAGACGCACTTCGCCGTCTACCGACATGGAATAAACAAATATCTTGGCCAATGCACCTACAGAGGTATGAGCGCACATAAATGTATCTCCGGGCAATACGCACTAATCTTGTTGGGGGGTCTGATTTTCTTCGGAGGCTTATCCAATGAATTATCCGCATGGGAGGCTGTCGAAGAGGAGGTCTGCCAAGATAACATATCAAAATCACACCATTGTGCACCGGGGCGGGTGCCAGCAGCCGTACCTTCATAGAACCAACAGGAACGGCTGTCGATGGTACCATTGTCAGATGCTCCTCCAAATTCTAATCTAGTCAGAAGGACGTACCCATCATGTTCAAGCCCTTACCCGTCAGCAAGTTCCATTGCTCGGTGGTCCAAATCCCAACGTCTTTCCAACGAGCGACACCTTCACTGCCAAACTGGCCATCTGGTCCCGATACATGGTCACGCGACAACTCTCCGGCTAGCTCCATGAACGTTTCGTCCAGAGATGCAGAGTTAAAGGCTTCCCATATCTTGAAAATCGCCGGCAGATAGGTGTCTGCGCACGTCTGGGGAAGGAAGGAGGTCATGACAGTTGTCATAGTGAGAACCGTCTGGAGCTAGCGATGAGTAATGCACAACAATCGAGGACGCGACGGCTTACGTCGAAGGTAAGAAGGGGCAGAAATGTCTCGAGCATATGAGGTATTTCATGTGCGGGGAAAAAGGGTTTGCATTGAGTGGCGATATCCAAGTAATGGCTAGCGACTTGTTTTCTGTGCGGCGTATTATGTCAACGATCAGCACAAGAATCGGCGAAGCCGGCTTACCCAGAATCAGCCCAAAGGTCTTTCTGCATTACCCGCCATAGCGGTTCCCAAGGCAGTTCGAGGTCAGAGGATTTGAGCTTGCGCCTTTGTCCGGCCTTGTTGTTGCACAGACGAGAAATCATATCCGACCAACTTCTCAGGGTACGGGTATCTATCCCTGGAAGGAGGCAGAGCTCATAATAGAACCGCACAAGCTTTGCACGTGTAGATTTTAACATGGGATATCGCATGAGCAACCAGCTGTACTTGTATTAAAGCAAGGAAATGCATATATTGATATGGCGAAACGCACCACTGGAGGAGACCATCCCAGGACGTGACCAGTTGCCAGTTCTTAGCTTTTGCAGCAATGTATAGCCTTCCAACAATAAATTCCAATTTCTCTTGCATTTCTTGGGGGGATTCGCATTCATACGGAATGGAGTCCAAGTATGTCTGCAGAGATTCCCGTTTCTCCTCGAGCCAAGATTGTTCATCACCCTCTTGCGTGGAACTCAGGGAGGAGGCCTCGTCATCTTCCATGTCGAGATCGGCAGAATAAACTTGGTTGAAAGGATCAGAAGACGCAAAGTCGAACAGGGAGGCTAGCGCTTGAGTTATGGCCTCCATGATAATGTGGGGAGATATGACATACAGTAGTGGGCCACTAAGGATATATATATACGGAAGTGCAGCTTACGAGTCCTGGTGACGCGTCCAGGTGGATTTGATCAGAGGATTACTGGACTGTCGATCGCAGCGCTATACGCGTTCTCGCAGCAGATGACAGATACTCTTCCGTCCGAGACGCGTGTCGTATATTCCAGCCACGTGCTTCTCTCTTTCCACTCGGCCCGGCCATTCCTGCACATTCTCGTCCGAAATGTCCTTCCTCCAACCGCTTGCAAGGCTTGTTACTAACAGTTGTTGTCGTACCGGCCGTCTTACCCCGTCCCGTGCGTATTCAAGCTCTGTCGCCGGGCGAGCGACAAGACTTTCTAGACCTTTGCTATGGAGTACCGTGGCTATAGCTTCTCTGGGACTCTCCGCATCAACTGCCTACTCCGATGCAAATGTGAAGCCGACTGCTAAAACGGAGGAAAGTGAAGACAAAGTTGGTGAGAGTGTATTGTCACCTCCCAAAGCCGAACACTCACACACTGTTCACTATCTTCAGTTGATCCTGCTACCTCAATTGCCTTCCCTAAGACAGTCCGAGTTCCTGCCAAAATTCCTATCCCGCCATTGACGTTAGTTGGTCTGGGTGTACGAACCGTTTCGTTCATTGGCATCAAAGTTTACTCGGTCGGTTTATACGCCGACCTGGAAAATCCCAACCTCCGTGTTCGTTTACGATGTTCTTTCGGCCCTTTAGAAAGCTTTGGTTGATCACATGCTGCCACCAGGTACCCCGAGACCTTACCCCTGGGCAAAAGATTGAGCACATCGTCAAAAATACTGCCTGCGTTGTTCGAATTGGTGAGTGCACTTCATAACTCGAGAGAACGAACGTCGATATCTAATAACGTTATAGTCCCAACTCGATCAACTGGATATACTCATTTACGGGATGCCTTTACGCGTGCTTTGAACGCTCGCCTATTAAAGGCCAAGCAGAGCGGAGAGCTGACTGAGGAACAAGTTATCCAGGAGGGCTCTCCCATCAGGAAGCTGTCGGGCTTGTTCCCTAACTCTCCTTTGACTAAGAACACTCCTCTCGACATTTTTCTCTCGGCCCCGCAACCGGGAAAACCTCGTGCACTAGTTTTCCGTGATCTAGGGAGCGTTGAGAGTGACTGGGTAGCGACGAATTTCGTCCTCAATTACGTTGGTCCAGAATGCCCCAGCCCTGCGGTAAGTTGTCTTTTTTGGGGGGTTCTCACATGGCACTGACAGCGGCGGTACGTCGCAGTTGAAGGAGTCTGTTCTGAAAAACATGGCGGATTTTGAAAAATAGATCACACTTGACAACTAGACGCCTAGAGCCTTCGACAGGCCTACCCCATGTCCTTAAACAGGCTTCTACGCTTATAATATAGCAGCATCCTTGCCCTGCTTGAATCCTTGACTTCCCCCGAATCGGCAAACAAATCCATCATGTCTCAGTTGGTTTATTTCCACCGAAAATCATCCGGCAGTTGCATTCTCCAGATTAAATCTTCGGTGTGACTTACTCGACCTTCCTATATTTACCGCGGTTACCACATGGGTTAGTTCTCTGCTTTCACATCCACCCACTAACACCAGAACAAGCTACTACCATGGTCAAACAATACGAGTATCTCACCGGTAAGTCGTCGATCCTTTGTCGGTATGCCAAGGCCCAACATGATCCGTACAGCTGAACAAGTCGATCACTTCCTCGAACACGGTTATATCATCATCAAGAATGCCTTCACTCGTGAACAGGCGGCTGAGTTCACATCTAATCTATGGGTCCGTCTTGGGCTAGATCCCGACGACAAGTCTGCATGGACCAAAGAAAGGATCCATATGCCGTGGCATAAGCGAGTCAAAGTGGCCGATTTCGCTCCAAAGGTATGGTATTGTCTCCTTCACCGATTCACTGGTAACATGGCTCATCCCTACCAACCAATGCAATGCCTTGCATTTTTAGGCGTGGGCAGCAATGAAAGACCTCCTTGGAGGCGAGGGTCGTATAGATGAGAAATCAGCAACATGGGGCGACTCCTTCATAGTCAATCTAGGCACGGAGGAACTTGAACAACAAGCTGAACCCCTTGACCCCAAAGATCTGGATAATTGGCATGTCGACGGGGACTTTTTCGTAAGATCGATTCGCACTTTGGAAAGATTTTCTAGTTCTGATCGAGGGTTTACTCTGCACTGCGTGGGATAGATTCATTTTCTGGATTCCCCTGAACAGGCGCTTCTGGTCATACCCATTTATTCTGATATTGCTCCCCGTGGCGGAGGAACTATGATCGCCACCGATGGTCTCGACCTCATTGCGAACTATCTGGCTAGCCACCCCGAAGGCGTCAAACCCGAACGCCAAACATTCATCCCCTCAACTTCAACATACGAGGACCCAAAGAAAGATCCTGAATACTGGTCCCACCTTGAGGCTATTCAACGCTGCTCGAAGTTCGTCGAGTTGACGGGAGAAGTGGGTGATGTCGTCCTGATGCATCCACTCATGTTGCACTCTGCATCAAAGAATCACCTCCGCATCCCGAGAGTCATCACGAATCCGCCTGTCGCCCTCAAGCAACCGTTTGTTTTTTCGAGGGAAAGCGAGGATGATTACAGTCTTGTGGAGAAAAAGACTTTGAGGGCGCTTGGAGTCGACCGTCTCAACTTCAAGCCCACGACAGAGAGGAGAACCGTTGTGCCTGCAAGAGTCGCGATACAGAAGAAGATGGAGGAAGAGGAGAGGCGGCGTTTGGCGGCGATCGCAGCATAGGGATATGTTACTACTTGGAAATTTTCTTCCTTTACACAATACCATACCTATCTATAAGACATTGACGACTCTGAGGCCTTGCACGGCATCACATCACAGCGCTAGCTTTGGTCGAGGAGCTGCTCCCGAGGTCAATCCACGGGCTGCCAAGAAATCGGGCCGGCGGTAACGGGTTATTTACGCCTGTGTATTTTGTGGGTCGCTACCCAAAATGGTAGGTACGCTTGTGTAGACAATTTACCCCAACTTCGTCATGAGCATACCAAGTGCTATACTTCGGTCTTCTTTTCGATGCTCCAAGAGTATTTCGCGCGTCAATTTCCCTCCTAGATGCTCAAACTGCCCAGTCCGAAGATATGCGACGCACAGAGATAGCGTCAACTTAAACAATCCTTCACATCTTTCACAGTCACTCGACACAAAACAAAACCGGTCGTCTGCGCGACCCGATACCGTCGGACCATTCCAGCTTGGGATCTCGCAACAAGCACTACGTAGTGGTGAAAAGGTGAAGAAATGGTCCGAGTTGAGCACAGGGGGAAAAGGTGTGTAGCCATTACTTTATGGTGGCATTTGGGTTCATATCATACCTCCTTGTCATATAGTCATGCGAACGGCAGCACAGACGAAAAACCTAACTGTCATTCTTATCGGCGCGGGCCTTGCAACACTACTAATTTATACCATCACATCTGAAATGTACTCAAGCAACTCACCAACGAATCTCTTCAAAGACGCTTGCGAGCGCATCCAACACAACCCACGTGTATGTCATCCCACCCCTTCTGTTTTGAAAACTCGGAACAGCGCCTCTTGGCTCATGTTTCGTTACCCAGGTGCTCAAGCATTTGAATGGTCCTCTGACATTCCACAACAATCCTCCATCGCTCGTCCGGCCGCGACACCGAAACCGTCACGTTACGTCTCAAGTCTTTGTTGATGCTCACGGCCAAGAACATATGATCATGACGTTTTATATTCAAGGCCGACCCGACGGCGCGACCCCTCTACCGTCAGAAGTTGGATACTACGAAGCTTTTTCTCATTGGATGCACGAAAAGCTAACACACCTGCCCGAGCTATCACTGGACGAAGCTATGGCTTGGACCAAAGATCAAGCGGAGGGTTTGTGGGAGCGGGCAAAACAAACATTCAAATATCTGAGTGGAGCACCTGTTGCCCCACCGCCCCTGCCAAATTCGACGGAACAGGAGAAACAGGCGGAGAAGCGTGAAGATAACAAGGGATGGAATTTCGCCGGGATGTTCTCCTCCATCAAAGGGTCGCGAGGAGGTCCAGAGTCGCTTGCAAAACTGGATCACCGCACGTTCATGGAGGGTGAGGTACATGCAGACCTTGTCCGGGTGAGTGTCACTTCGTCATCGGATGCTTATCGGTGCGTTGAAGATGCTTCAGAATAGTGAAGGATACTTCGTCTTCCGGTACCTGCTTGTAGACATTCCGAGTAAGCTTTCATACTGTTCCCGAGAGCTCGTTTCTGAAACGAAGGTTCCAGGCACGAGGGACTCAAACCCCATTCGCGTTTTTGTGGAACGAGCACCTGGAGTTCGGGATAACGAGCCTGTGATGCGCTGGATCTCGCACTAACCTTGTGGAATGTAACAACGGACATTATATTAGTAAATGCTTGCATCTCAAGAAGTGGTCGTTAATTGGAATATAGTGAACCTAGTGAACAGGGTAACATGGTCATTAATTAATCTCCAAAAAGCTTTTGCACGCGTTTGAGAATGGAGTCCTTCGAGGGGTCTATGAAAAGGCTAGTGAGACTGTGACGTTAAGCTGGAGGATGAAATGAACGTACCGTACGGATGGTCTTTTGACGGGATCTCTACTAGAGCGGGGAATGCTTGGTTGTATCTATCAATCGTTGGACGGATCTTCTCAGCAACCTGCATGTGTGATGAGAACACCAAACTTCAAATGAAAGGAGGCAGCCCGCACATGCTGGTTGATCAAAAGAATAGCAATATCCTTTCGTTCGGTGAAGTCCTGAAATGCAGCTTCAATTGTTGCAACAGGTGTTTCTAATCACCGCCAGCAATATCCATAAGCTCCTGCACATGTGTCACATATATTTCTTGAACATACTTGCATCTACGACCAGGAAGTTCTTGTGTTGTTCATTAACATGACCGATCCCAGCCAATAGCAAACCTGTTATTGAATCCTGTGGTGGAGGTGAACGCAAGAAGCAAAGATCATATTGAACAGGGTGACCCACTTCATCTCCGATGACTGCTATGAGGTTTCTGTCCTTGTAGGAAGTGGTTGTCGCCATCCTGGAGTGCAGGCGACTGGGACTCAGTGGAGGCTCAGAATGGAAAGCCTTGGCTGATATCAAGTGCGTGATTGTGTTTGGCTACTCGCTTTGATTTGGTGACTTCATATCTCAGCTCGTACCTCCGAGCTTAGACGCCCCTCGCGCAATTCCTCTGCGGAGCCTTCTCAAGTGCCATGGATATCTTCAATCGACCACCGTCGATATCGGAAGATACATTGCAATACGTCTTGTATCCATCACCGCAATTCTCTGACAAAACCTCCGTGACCTCGCTTGCTGCTTGTATTCGTGATTTTGTGGATGGACTACTTCCCAATTTTATTTGGCACCGTGACGCCTTCGAGCTAAAGGCGGCTGAGGACACTGATACAAAGACTTGGTATCTTGAAGGTCGTATGCGAGTCGGGGACTGCATTGATGATGAATGGTGCACTGTCTGGCTTCTACGCGAAATAAGCTCCAAGTGGGATCTCGTTATTAGGTGTGTATTTGCCCCTTCTTCTGATCTCTCCGTTCTGATGCTCGAGTACCGAATAATTTAAGTGTCTACGACTCAGACGGGGAATTCCTGCTCATTGAGGCCGCGGAAGAACTTCCTCCATGGATGGCGAAACCTTCCAATGCTGAGAACAGGGTGCGCCCTTTTTTCCAATAGACTGGTGAGGGAATCTGTATGCTTATTGTGCTTCGATGACCCACAGGTCTGGATCTACAACTCCCGCCTCCACCTGATTCCTCTCTCACACATATCTCCACCCTCTAGAAAGCGTCGCCGTAAAAAATACGCCGACAATGCCGATAGCGGAGAAGAGGACAGCCTCAGCATGGAAGAAGACACTTATCTTGCCGTGGAAGATGCATTGAAACTTGTGAGGGACGACTTTACTAACACCCTCGCACCGCCGAAAGTGGAAGCTACCGTCTGGAACCGGATATCCGGGTAGGCGATTCTATTCTCCTTGTGTATAAGGCCGTAAAAGGTTTAATCAGCCACAAGATATCCAGATGCTCAGCGTGAGCACATGCATACAACCAAAGCCTATATCCCCATGGATGTTGCGAAGGCGCTGTTAGCAAATCCGGCACTCGTACAGAAAGCTGTGGAGACCTTCTACACCAGAGATGCCATACAGTTACGTGTGAGCGTCCTGTACAAGTCAATACTCTGCCTTTGGCATCTAATGACTTATTCCAGGCTGCGCACCGTATGTCGCGTTTCCCACCAAGCACGAACGTTCTGCGATCCGTCAAGATGACACGCACGGCATATGCGCAATTGGTTGGTCAAAAATTCTTTCCTCCCAAGATCTTTGGGCGGTGGACAGAGAGCGAAGGAAGTAAAGAGTACAAATGGAAAGATGTTGGGATGAAAATAGTAAGACGCTCTTCGAGGTCGCGACGGCGCAACTCCTCACCCCGCTTTTTGTTACCAGGCCGTTGGCTTCGAGATGCTTTATCAGGAAAGCAAAAGCCGATCTACGGCAAACGGGACGGCCGCAGAAAGATCAAAGGCATGTGTTCACATGCATCCTTTCATGGGGAGGGCTCCTGCTGATATCGCAAAGGCCGAGGCGAACAAAGACGCCCTCCGGCGGAATTCAGAATACGGCCAATACATACAAAACCTCGTCTCAGCCGGCTATTTCAAAGGGGAAAAAGAAGGGTCTCAGTTGTGGAATGAACTGGAGACTAAGGCGGCCAATATCTTCATTGAGACTCGTTCCTCCAAGTGGGTAATTGTTTCACTTATTTCGTTACGCTCGTTCATGCCCTTTGAAGCACTGGTCAACGACAATCCTTCACTAGTCAAGTGGATTCAGCCATTGTGGAAGCCACATCGATTGGGGATCCTGGTTTGCAAGAGGAAGATGATGATTCATGGCTTAATATTGACGTGGAGGAGTTCGAGGGAAAGTTGGAGAGGGCCATGGGCCAGGCGAATAAAGCAGCCCAAGACGACACTATGGATGTAGACTCCCCAGATGTCCCGGAAGAAGATCGCATGGCCTCCGAACAGGCAGCCCGCCTCAAAGACCTAGCAAGTAAGGTTGAGAAATTTGTCGAGGGCGAGGGCGACATAGAAGGCGCCAGATTTGAAGAGTAAGCGTCTTTACTCCCTCGACGACCACGGCCTGACTCAAAGACTTATAGCGAAGAATTCTCCGACGAAGTTTTTAGCGATGATTCCGAAGATGAAGATTCTACGAAACAACGGTCGCAAAGTCCACCAACCAACTACGCCAGCGGATCTGCTGCCGCCAAAGAGGCTATGGATAAGCTCGTCCCGGGATTAGATCCCAGTGATTATGGCAAAATGCCAGCGTCGTACTACAGGAATTCGCAGCGGGTGGCACCCACAACCATCGCAACCGATGTAGTTGAAGAGAGCATATCAAACAAAAATAGCTCGCCGCAAAAGCCGTCGGAAACCAGGACCAAGCCAATTAGAGAGCCAATTCTTCCCAGGGATAAATACGAAGGTGTTGATTCCGATGATGATACTGATGAAGAGGACGAGGAATCAGAGGAGGACAAGCCTCAGGTCGTAGGCGATGTCGAGATTGACATGGGAGAAGAAGAGGAGGAATTCCTGGAATTCTCTCGCCAAGCTCTTGGCATATCTGACGAGCAGTGGAATGATATTCTCCAAGACAGGAAAGGGCGTGGCGGTGGGCTCATCCTTATTCCTCTTGATCCCATCATACTGAGAATATACTTGAATAGCATTCATTCCCAGAAGTGCAACTAAGACGAAGGAACCGGACGTTCCTCTACCACAGCCAGCGCCAAAACCCGAAAACGCAAAGAAGGAAATTAGTGAACCTAAACCTGGTCCACGACCCAATAATAACCCTGAACTGGATTCTTTCGAAGCGGTCATGAATGCGATGGACGCTGAGCTCTCCCGATTACGGACGCCAGCAAGCAAGAACGAACCATCACTACCCAAAACAGCAGAAGACAAAGGGAAAGGAAAGGAAAAGGCTCATGTTATTGCGGAAGATGAGGATATTGAAGCCGCTATGGAGGCTGAGCTTAAAGCTGCGCTGGAGCGGGGAGATGATGACGAATCTGGAGATGAAAATGAACCGATGGACTATAACTTGATCAAGAATTTTTTGGAGAGCTTCAAGAGTCAGGCTGGCCTTTCGGGACCAGTTAGTAATCTGGCAGGCCGTTTGGAACCTGGGTTCAAGTTCCCGAGAGATGAGTCATAAGGAGCGTACCTATCTGTTCTGTTCTCAATGCATTGGTTTTTGCATTAAAATCCTCGTCGTTGTTGAGCGTGTAGCGTGTACTTTAATGTGAACAGTCTGTTACCGGCGGTTGGAATGAGATTGACGCGATCAATGACATAACATGCCGGGAATGTTAATGATCGTCTAAATGCCTTCCCTCCCACTTCCACTTCAACGAATATCTACGCTCAAGGCCACCACTCAGAACTTGTCAGATCCTTCTTCAGCGTTGCACCGTACGAGCAGACATCTAGGATAGGGCTACTTTCCGGCAGGGATCCCCAAGTCCGCCATGATTCACGCTGTTCTAATCTGTTGAGTCTGATTCAGCATGTCTTCTTTCTCGTCGCGTTGAATCGCTAAAAAAATAACCACCTCTATACTTTGAACAGTCAACACCTCTGGCGTTCCTCGCCTAACCAAGTTCTATACCCCTCTTCACCAGTCTGTTCAGACGCTGGTGCAGAAAATATTTTCGCTCGTCATTTCCCGACCTGCGACACTATGTAATTTCCTTGATGCACCGGAGCTAGAGGCCTTCCTCGGTCCAAAGGGCGGTGCAGATGATAAATGGAGAGTTGTGTATCGCAATTATGCGACACTTTATTTCGTTTTCGTGGTGGATGGAGCGGAGAGTGAGCTTGGGATTTTGGACCTTATCCAGGTTTGTTACTGATTCGTGACGCTATTAGAGTTATAGTGTCTGATGCTATCTTTCTCAGGTGTTCGTCGAGTCTCT
The DNA here is from genome assembly GCA_018524895.1 of Podaxis sp. C-F-101400. NCBI lineage: Eukaryota > Fungi > Basidiomycota > Agaricomycetes > Agaricales > Agaricaceae > Podaxis > Podaxis sp. C-F-101400. The sequence continues at coordinate 203,621 of JAEUWR010000187.1, read as the reverse complement.
AGACAGAGCATTCGAAAACGTGTGTGAACTCGATCTAGTATTCCATTTCGACGAGGTGCGAATTGCCCGTGTGTTCGGACACAACGTATCAGCTGATACAAACTCTATTGGCAGGTACACCATATTCTGTCGGAAATAATCCAAGGTGGCTTGGTACTGGAAACAAATGTTGAAGAAATTGATGCTGCGGGTATATATTCTCAAACCCCTTTCGAAAGAATGCCGATCTCATTTAAGAATCCGCAGTACAACAAGCTTCCAAAAGCAGGAAAGAGTCTTTTGCATCTGCCAATCCGCTTTCGCTGGGAGCAGGTGGTTCAAGAGGCGGCAACCTTAAAACGCCCCTGGAATGGTTGACGGGGAAACTAGCTGGAGTCGGAGCGCGATGACATCTATTCCTGATTCGTGGTTTGGTAGGATTTGGTTGTATACAATATACCGTCGAAGAATTACATGCTCTTGGGATAGCCAAAGTCACGACAAGCAACATTACACACACATCTGAGGATCGTGAGAGCAACCCTAGAAATGCGCTAGGTGTGAGTCGGTGGGTGAAGTCGGTGAATTTATGCCGTCATCGTTGCGATGCTTTTACGTTGGAGCAGAAGGTGCTGCCATCGAGGTGCCTGAAACCAAGTGTAAGGATTGTCGCACAGACAGGAGCAAGGATACACATACGTTTCTTCTTTTTCTTGCCGCCGCCGGTGGGTCCTTTGGAAGGCTCCTGGGACTGACTAACAGAGCTTGCCGAGCCTTTTATGACCGTTTCCTGGGAGCCTGGAGCAGGCGTGGAGGAAGAACGTGGTTGTGCTGGCGCAGGAGTCTCAACAACACCCGTATCGGCGGCCTCTGCTGTGATGGGCGTGAAGGAGAGCCTGGAGTGAGCGGCGGTAGTACGCATAGCATTCATCAACAACATATCGTTTTGCTCCCGCTTGGTGTTTCGTGAACGCTTATCCGCTTCACCGGCGAGGTTCTCTTGTTCCGGTACAGTGGCATCAGAATCTTGTTTTCGCGTTTTTGAGGCCTCATCAGACAGGGAAGGATCCATTATTGGCCAAATGAAACCAGTCCTAGGGGTGTAATCGGGCCGGTGTTTTCGCAGAACATCCAGCGAAGCCTGTAGAGAATGGACAGCTGTGAGCTAACCATAGGCTAGGATCAGCACAGTAATTATAGCGACCACTGAGATACAACACACCAGGCGATTGGAAAGGACGGAATACACATCTGGCGATTGGTAAATACGATTGTGAATGATAAAATATGCCGCCAACGGTCTCACTATATAAATATATGTATGTCAAAGGATAAGGTGATGCTTAAGGGCGTACGTACCTTCGTCGGGCGACAATCGCTCTCGTTTATGGATGATAAAGAAGGTAGGTGGCTGGGCATGAACGAGAGCAAACTCTATGCCAGTAAACCGCCTGATAACTATTAATAAATTTGGGTCGGATGCGGATTAAGCACACCTTAGCTCTTCTGCTTCGTTGGCAATCGGGATGCCGGTGTGCATTGTCTGCATTCGGAGTACTTGGTTGTTGCTTTGCTTATCATAGAACATGGATTCAGATGTTGCGAAATAATCGAATACATTCTCGGTGGTGAGTGGGCCGTTTGCCTATGGAGACGTAAGCCGGGCCGAGGAAACAGAAGGTGACTGACCTGTATCCATTCGTGCCATATGAAGAACCGATGGCTGTAATCGTCTGGAGGATGGAGGTCGTTAATGTCCATTGCAGCTGGTAGGAGCCAAGACGTGTAACACGCGCAAACAGAGCGCCAGGGGAGCGGATAACTTGATATGTATGATGGATGACCCCGCGTGGCTACCGGGTCTGCAAATAGAGAAAGAGTTCTTCCTACGCCTTTCGCACGGGAAGCCGTGATGTCGATTGTTCTCACTAACGTTCCAATCCACTGTATCTATCCACTCTATTGGGTTTCCTACCCTTCAACATGGCCCTTTTCGTCCCCGCCACCTTGGAACATACCCCTTCATGTCTCAACCTCCCCCAGTGGCTTCTCCCTCGAGGGTTAGCCTGCGCACCCTCGTGCAGGGGGCTCTGAAGTGTCTTGTACAGGCATTTACCACAACAGTCCATCATGTTAAGAAACATGCCGGAGTTGGTATTATATGCGCCGTCGCATACTTTGACCCGTATGTAAACTTGCGTTGGCACTATTGGACCCCCAGAACAGACCAAATGACAAGTTATTCACCAGAGGAAACTGGAGTGTAGATTTACAGGCTGGCTCCAGTTTCGGGTACCGCCCGATGCTCTTCGTGATACTGATGGCAGGTCTCGGTGCTATCGTGCTTCAAGTGAGCCTTTACATACCCTCTGGGATCATTCTTCTGACTCTCATCTGTGGTAGACCCTTGCTACAAGACTTGGTTGTGTGACAGGTCTTGGTATGCATATATGGCGGCTAAACGCACTGAAGCGCACTCATATTGATCATAGACCTTGCTTCTCATTGCCGTCTCCTCTTGTACAACCGGACGCGACGGCCGCGCCTCGTCAGGTTTCTTGTTCTATATCCCCTATACGTTTTATCTGAAGTCGCCATCATCTCCACCGACCTGGCAGAACTCCTGGGCTCCGCAATAGGTTTCTGTCTCCTCTTCCCGAAATTGCCGCTATACGGGGGCGTTCTCCTCACTGCAGCTGATGTCCTCATCTTTCTGGCAATCAGTGACCCCTACAAAGGTCAGGGTCGCCCAGTAAGGACCTTCGAATTCTTCATCATCGCCTTAGTATGTAACGTCGTATTGATTTTGGATCTACGTTGCTAAAGCCATGCTAGGTTTTCACCGTCTTTGCCTGTTTCGTTGTTCTCCTCGTCAAGGCGAACCCGAACTGGGGAGACGTCTTCATGGGTTATATTCCTGACAAAAACTTAGTCAAATCGCAACCAGACGCGGTCTATACTGGTTAGCTATCCCTTTCTTTTATTGTTCGACGGGTTCTTGATTTCCATTGATTGATGCTCCTCAGCTGTCGGCATACTTGGCGCAACCGTAATGCCCCATGCCCTATTTTTGGGGTCGTCCTTAGCTACACAGGACCGAGTTTCAGTTGCTCCCATTACGACGGATGCCATGGGTGCTCCAGCCGAAGGAAGCTTCTTATCTCGGATTCGATGGTACTTCAAGTCCATGTTCAAGATTTCCCGTACCGAGAGAGCAAGTGCAGACCGAGACTACCGGACTAAACACGGAGAGCGGGATAATAATTCCATCTCGTTTATCCGCCAACACCTGAGACATGGGATCGTGGATGTCGTCACTAGTCTCTTATTTCTTGCCGTACCGATAAACTCGGCGTGAGTTTTTAAATCGCAACACATGACGTTCTTTCTAACGTCAAGGACTTCCTGTCACTGTCAGCATTCTGATCATCGCAGCGACCGTCTTTTATACTGGGCCTGACCAACACAAAATAGAGTCTGCAGGGCTCTTCGACGCTCATGCTCTGATCAAGTCTCGGGTTGGCTCCGGTGAGTCGCTGAAGCAAGATTAGACCTGTCGGCAAGGTAACCGATTTCACTCGATACTCCAGGGGCCGCATTCGTATTTGCGCTGGCATTAGTTTGTGCTGGTCAGACGGCTAGCATAACGGTGACACTCGCAGGTCAACTCGTCTCTGAAGGATTCATCGAATGGCGAATGCCTGTAAGTATGACAACGATTGTTTCTTTGCAATGTATCTGACAATTCACCCATGGATCGTTCTTAGCCTTTCTTGCGAAGGCTAATAACGAGATTGATTAGTCTCGTTCCTTCCGTGATCGTCGCAGTCGCCGTGGGTCGGAAGGGCATCGATACACTCCTCGTTGCCTCTCAAGTTCTATTATCAGTCGTGCTCCCCTTTGTCGCCTTTCCCTTGATTTATCTCACGAGCTCGGAGAAGGTGATGCGCGTACGGAAGCCGGACACTTTGCTGTCAAGTGAAGCGAACAATGGAACAGAAGGTAGCTTGCCGTTAGCTGTGACTAATGGTCGACACTCGGGGGAGTTGGTCACTGCTCCAGTCTCGCCACCCGAGGACATTGAGAAACTAAACGAAGTGCGCGTGAATATCGGGGGTGGGTTCTTAGATTTCACTAATCCTAAGTTTGTGACTTGTCTGGCCTATGCCATCTGGTGCGTTGTTCTGGTCGCCAATGCATATGCAATTGCTATGCTAATAGTCGACGGTGGCCAAGCAAGCGCTGATTTCGATTGATGAGTGTGTACTGCATCCCTCCTTCAGAACAAGCTCGCTAGTGTAGTATACCGTTGTATGCATATCTGAGATGAAAATAGTAGAAATCAAATGTACATTCAGCTTATTCAGCCAGAGGAGAAACTATGTATTTCTTTGGTCGTTACATGAAACAGAAGAGCAGGAAGAGGGAATGGAAGAGAAGAGCGGAGAAAGGGAATAAGGAGAGTCAAGGCGGAGTCCAACAGTAGACTGAGAAGCACGTCGAAGAGTCGTGGCTACGAAGGTTTGTAAAAGAGTCCGTCCAATCCAATCAGTAGTAGTAGTTACACCGCAGAAGATAAGTGGTCGAGATACATGATAGAGAGGTGGACATAGTAAGGGAAAAGCATATCGCGATCATGATCGTCGCTGGGCCAAGTGATTATCACAGGGCGGTACGAAACATGATACAGCGTATGTGCACGGCCGGCAGCATTTTGAGACGCAGTTGTCAATGCCGGAGCACGGAGACGAATACTGACAGACCCAAAAGAGAAATAGCATAATGCCTATGTAGTGAGTTAGTCGTCGACCTCTGGGGGTGAAATGCCTAGAAACGTACGGAAACTTGTCGGAATCACGAAGGCCAGCGCCTGTTTACTTGACATCGTGGCAGTCACAGGGGGTGCTGCGGCCAACCCAGCTTTTACCACAGTTGTCACACCATATTCTGGAGCCCCTTTCAACACCAACGGACTTCTTTACAGTAGAAGCTGTGGTATTGACAGGAGCATCATCGCGATGAATGCTGACGAGGTGGCGACCCAAGTCATGCTTGCGGCTGAATGACCTACCGCAAGTGCGGTGAGGGCAGACGTGAGGCTTCAAACGGTTGGGGTCATGGGTCGCCTTATGAGTCTTGAGATTGTAGGCTCGGGCAAAAGCTATAGAACCAGGTATGAGATTGAGGGCGCACCAACAGGACAATCGGGATATTACCTCTTGGACAGTGCGAACACTTGTATTTCTTCCTCGGGTCGGCCTTCTGGGCGTCGACCATTGAGCGGGCTTGGAGCATCGGTTGTTGAACCTGAGATAGTTGGGTAGAGATGCTGATAGGAGAGACAGTAGAATGACCGCCAATGGGCGCAGCATTAAATGCGATTTGCGGATACAACTCGGAGGTCATCGAGCTGCGCCTGGGGGGAGCGTAGTCAGAATAGCTAGTTCTGGGGTAAGACTTTGCCGCAGACATGGGACCAGGGGGGCTGCGGGGAGGGGTGGGCGGCAAAGGCCCGAAGGAGGTTGGGTCAACTGAGTCGTTGACATTGATGCTGGGCTGCGTGGTATAGTCGTCGACGCAGACGCCATGCTGGAAATCCAATGCCATAGCGTCAAGTTCGTATGCAGAAGAGTAAGTGGAACCAGCGTAAGAGTACGTGGAACCAGAGTTGGGAGAGGGGGGATTATAGGCACTTTCGGAGCGGGTAGATGAGGACTCATAAGCCGATTCCGTAAATGCGGAGGGAGGTCCGCATGAGGTCAGACCGGGTCTGATGAAAGAGTTCTGAACGAGAAGGTGGAGATGCTCCGGTCCCTCGAATCCCTCAAGAGTAGAATCAATCTCGGATTCGAATTCACCCACGTCTGGGTGTGAAGGCAAGGTTTCCGTGCTTTGGAATAGGAAGTCAAAAGGGTATTGCTTGGAGTATTCGACCATAGGGTATGAGTCGAAGCCTGCTGTATACAGCGAGGAGTCCGACATTGTGGCTGCGGAGGGTAATGAAGGGATGCGAGTCAGAAGAGGCTCAGATGGTGGTTGGGAGGAAAGCTGTGGACTGCCTGCGAACCAGATCAAAATGGGTCTCCAATATAGGAGTGCTGCGCATTTACATAAGCGGCTTGTATCCCAGTCCACGTCATGTTGCCGTTTCCCACGGAGGTTTGTCCTCTCCGCCATGGGCGTCCATCGGATGCGGGTAACCCCATGCGTGTCCTGCACCCTTCTCAATACATTGTCCTGTTTCAGATCAAGGAGCCTTGTGTATGAACATGCGTCCTGCCTGTAGCTTTATGATCTGAACTCATGTGGTATATGCATCCCAAGACGGGTAAGCAGTGGTAGGATTTACTAACGTGTTTCTCTGGATCCTCAGAACCCGCGAAGGGCCGCTGCTGCTATATTCAGATAAACCCCATGTTTGCTCAACTCCTTTTGTAATCAGGCGCGATCGAGCACTGCCTTTCATCCCCATCCGTATGATTTTGTTGACAGCGTCCCGGCAACGGGCGTTGCAACAGAAGCTGAAATGTTTTATAATTCCCCTAAGATATATATTATAAGCCCGCCTAGCTCAATTGGTCAGAGCGTCAGACTTTTACGCTCAGGCGGATGATCATCTGAAAGTTGCGGGTTCGAGTCCCGCGGTGGGCTTAAACAGTTGGAATCTTTTGTCCCGGTCGTCCTTTCACGTCTTTTGTTTCAGTATGCTTCACATCTTTTTCCCTAGCCGCGAAAGTAAATAGTCGAGCCAACGATCGCAAGAGCCCGGTGCTGAACACAAGGCCTCCAACACATTATTCACCCGAACTTCCTGAAAAGATGTCTTCATATGCTCCAAAATATCCAACACCTTCACAGAATGTTCATCAAGCATAGAGCGCTCCTCATCGATCATGAGCGTGACAAATATATCAGCTCTGGCGGCTGCCATGCTCAATACGAGACCCTTTACGACAGGATCACCGCCAAAAGCACCACTCCCCCATAACGGCGATGCGATGCGATCGACCCCGAGTTGGGATAACGCCCGGAAACCTATATAGGCTTTTTCCAGTTCGCGTAACAGATTCTCGGGAATGAGATCGGGAATGGTGGACAATGTAGTTACTTCGGGACTGTCGAGTTCAAGCGCATCAAGAAACAAAAATGTATGTGGCGTAAGTGGGGTGTCAATGAAGTGTTGCAACCGACAGTTTCGTCCTTGTCCAGACCAACTTGATGCGGGATATATGTCTCGTGCGACCAACACTGCGTGATCCGATATGGGAGGTTGTACAAACAATGCACCCAAAGGCAACAGCTGAGGACACGCTGCCGTAATGAGCTCTTCTTGAGTGCAAGAGGAACCGAAACCCGGTTCTTTGTGAGAAGACACAAGCATACAGTTGATTCCGGGGTGAGGAAAAGGCACAGTGTTCACAGTCACACGTTCGATTTCCAAGGGCTGGAATATACGTGCCGAGCAACTCAGCCACTGGGAGAGGCTTTGCTCCCTCGTAGATGGAAGGGAACAGAAATATTGATAGACAGTTGCTCTTGCAAGCTGCTCTTGACTGAGATCCACGAAGAATCGAAAAGTCGTTTCAAGGTATCCGCGAACGGCATGCTCCATGGGTTGAGGGTTTGAATACCAGCATCGGAATGTGCATCCCCAACTATTTCCACGTGGAGGTACCAAGGTGCAAAGTACTTGGTGAGCGAGGAGCACGCGAATCTGTGCGAGTGACAATTCCATTAATGGGGCATTTGGACCAAGGTGGGTGAATTCGTGGGAGGGAAATAGCGACGGTAGCGAGAGAGCGGATGTGAGCATGTTGCGCATAATGTCCTCGGTGAGGGATCGCCCAACTGACAATTCGAATTCGGCGAGCCAGGTCTGGAGGAAGCCAAGATCAATCTTGCCGTCTCCGTGTAGGGAATAAACCAGACCCTCGATGAGTCTGGGCAGTTCCATGAAGCGTAGAGTCGCTTTTGGTTTTTTTACAGAAACTGCAATGATATCCCAAAAAGTTGGACTTTCGTTATCACACAAGCCCAGGGGATCATTGGATATGAGGGACGGATGGGAAGGAAGCTTGTATGTAGTCGTCATCTGTACCCTGAGTGTTGGATAAGCCAGTAATACGAGCGACGGGAAAGATAAAGCGTTTACTTCTCCAGGACAACGAACGTGTGGTGATGGGCTCTTGCAGATCAGCATAGGGTGAAGGTCGCAGCCCTTTTACGCGTCCAGACCGGCCCTAAACCTCATTATTCTCAGAGATCAGAGAACCCGACGCGTCAACCTTGCATCGCATTTCTTTGGATCCTACCCCTACTTATCGCTCTCATACTATCTGACGATGTCTGGGTTTGATGCTAACCGCGTGTACAATGTAGCGGTGCATGATCTGCCTGCTACAACAACTCCAGACTCAAAGTCAGAAACTGAAAAATTGCTGCTCGACTTCTTGCAATCGTATCGCGTTGGAGGAGAGTTCATCTATAGGTATGGTTTCGCCTGGCGTTTAGAGTGTCCTGCTAAATTTATGTAGGGACAAACTACGGGCAAACCTGCTTTTGAAGCAATATCTACTTGAAGTCGATCTCCGCCATGTTGGATTGTTTAACGAGGAGTTAGCATTTGCCATTCAGGATAAACCCGCCGACGTCCTGCCATTAGTGAGTATGCATATACCATACCTCCAACTCTTCCTGACATCCTTCTCCAGTTTGAGAACGCAGCCACTCGGGCTGCTCGTTTGATATTGTATCCTCTGGGCGGGTCAGAAGAGGGTGAGGAGGCAGCTGTTTCCTCGGTGCCCAGAATCCAAATCACCCTTCAAACTGGACTCAATATGTTGCAATTCCGCGATCTCACCGCCAATACCATGAATAAACTTGTTCGTATACCCGGCATCGTCATCTCTGCGTCTGTCTTGTCCTCTCGTGCAACCAAACTCGTGCTACAATGCCATAACTGCCACTCCTATAAATTCATATATCCTCAGGGTGGACTGGGTGGACTCGGCTCTGGCTCTGAAAGAGGTCTACCAAGAAAGTGCGATGCCGTCCCGCCAGGCGGCGAAGCAAACTCTTGCCCAATGGATCCATACATCATCATTCACCAAAAATCCACATTCACGGATCAGCAAACACTCAAACTACAAGAAGCGCCCGATATGGTTCCCGTTGGAGAACTGCCTCGCCATATGTTACTTTCTTTGGACAGATATCTCACTGGAAAGGTCGTCCCCGGTTCGAGAATCATCGCCACTGGTATCTACTCGACCTTCCAATCAGCGAAGAACGTGCGTAGGCTTCATGAGCTGGGATGAAAACATGATCTAATTCATCGTAGAAAAACGCCGGACCTGCCGCTTTGCGACAACCTTATTTGCGTGTAGTCCATTTGGAGCTCGCATCAGCTGGGGGCGCGGCTGGAACAAATCCCTTTGGAGTCCAGTTCTCACCAGAGGAAGAGGAAGAGTTTGCTGAGATGGCGAGGAGCGACGGGTTTTATGAACGGTTTGCCAGAAGTGTTGCACCCAGTATTTATGGAAGCTTGGGTGGGTACCCATTTCAACAAATTCTACCCTGCTTTTGTGCCTAACATGGCAGCATAGATATCAAGAAAGCAATTATCTGTCTATTGTTTGGAGGTTCAAAAAAGGTTTTGCCCGATGGAATGAGACTTCGTGGTGACATCAACGTCCTCTTGCTGGGTGATCCCGGTACTGCGAAATCCCAACTATTGAAATTTGTCGAGAAGGTGTGCTGCATTACTGTCTCTCTCCTCTACAGTATCCGACAAAATCCAAGGTTGCACCCATCGCGGTCTATACATCAGGCAAAGGCTCTAGTGCGGCTGGTTTAACGGCCTCGGTTCAACGCGATGCTGCATCGGTAAGGTTTTCTCGGTATTATCATGTACGCTAAGCTGACCATCACGATTGATAGCGCGAATTCTACCTGGAGGGAGGAGCAATGGTACTGGCCGACACGGGTGTTGTCTGTATCGATGAGTTCGACAAGATGAGAGATGAAGATCGTGTAGCCATACACGAAGCTATGGAGCAACAGACCATCTCTATTGCCAAAGCTGGTATCACGACGGTTCTCAATTCACGAACGAGTGTTCTTGCCGCAGCAAACCCTGTCTTCGGCCGATATGATGAAGGACGCAGTCCTGGCGAGGTAAGACCGGCTGCATATATGTTATGAGCTTCCGCTAACGTTGACTTTAGAACATTGATTTTCAAACTACTATTCTATCCCGATTTGATATGATATTCATCGTCAAAGATGAGCATAATGAGCAACGAGACAAAGTATGGTAGCAACTTGAGGCTGTTATCTCTGATTTTCTAATTCCTCTGTAGCTCATTGCCAAGCACGTCATGAACATTCACATGAACAGACAAAATCAAGATGACGATGGCACTCAAAACGAAGGTGAAATACCTCTGGAAAAAATGAAGAGATATATAGCCTATTGCAAGAGGTAGGGTGCTACGATTGCACCTATTCCATATGGCTAATCATCTCTACCAGTAAATGCGCACCTCGACTCTCAGCAGAAGCTCAAGAAATGCTTAGCAGCCATTTCGTCAGCTTGAGAAAGCAGGTACAACAAGTTGAACAAGACAACAACGAACGAAGCTCTATCCCTATAACTGTTCGGTGAGTCTTTCGTTGCGCGAAAGCACGCAATATCTGAATATGCTGTCTAGTCAACTGGAGGCTATCATCCGGATATCTGAGTCACTAGCAAAACTGACCCTTTCGTCTACCGTCAAAAATCATCATGTCGAAGAAGCGATTCGGCTGTTCAAATTCTCGACCATGGATGCCGTCGCAGCCGGCTCCGCTGATGGTCTATCAAGGGGAGAGCTCAATGAAGAAATGACCCGCATTGAGCGTGATATCCGCCGACGGTTGCCTCTCGGTTGGACAACCACCTATTCTACCCTTAGTAAAGAGTTCGTCACGCAACAAGGATATTCCAGTCATGCCCTTGAAAGAACACTATACATTCTGGAGAAGCGAGAAGTCATCCGGTTCTCTGGTCAGAAGAAAGTCATCCATCGGTGCGTATTCCATGCAGCTTTGCCGTCGATCGTGACTAAACTTTCCCTAGTATTGGTGTTTAGTCCCGTCCGGATCTTCAGTTTAGCATCTAGAGATATTTGTGTGTACCAGTAATGTGTATCAGTATGAGGATCCTCAATCGTTTCATCGTTGTTCTTGTTTGATTCCTAAAGAGTTCACGATGCAGCTTCTTCAGAACTGGCCCGAGTTCTCTTCCATTGCAACGGCTAGTTTGTGATGCAATGCGACATGAGTGAGGCGTTTCAGCTGATGAATATACAAAGACATAGAACTCTGAATCCGAGTCAGGTTCGTTCTTTCTTCGACTTTGGTCTGGGGTTCTGATGGATTGGGTACCCTGCCAGCATGTCAGATGTCAATCGATGGAAAGGAGGCTTTAGGACCAGCTCAGGCGTCTATGGCGTTGAACAAATATGATCAGTTCATGATTCGGAGTGTTACAAAGCAATGGTTCGGAAGCGACTTAATCATGGAAGAAAACAATGCGATAGAGGTGAGGCGTTTCATCTTGTAGTCCAACCTTTCTCGTAGACCACCACATGTACACGTTCAGCTTAATGCCAATCGACCGCACCACTACCTTGTCTTCCCGGCACATTTCGTCTTCGTGGGTTTCGATCGTCACGAGAAGCCGTCAATACAATATGCTTGTCGACAAGCTGAAACAGAGAAGAAAGAAAAGGGATATCAGCATTCTATCCGGATTCCAAAGATCCCAAGACTTGGGGTGGAAGAACTCACGTCATTGAGTATGTTGGAGGACTTAGTGAGAGAAGAGAGGAAAGCCGTAAGTTGCACATCTTCATATTCCTAGTAATAAATGAATATAAAAGGTGGTTCGATCGGATGCAACGTTGCAAAGGCTTACGGTGTTGAATTCCTGGCGAAAAGCCTTATTCTCTGTGGCCGGCAGGGATGCGACAAGAGCCGCTAGGGCACGGAGTGTTGCGTGATCTTTAGGTGCTTGACCTGGATGCCAATTGAATTACGGCTGATCGTGGAAGGCAACAAGGCGTCTGGACGTACCCGCGACGACGTCCGTAACGTACTTCACGAGAATCAAGATACGCTCATGGAGCATCTTGACAGCTGACCTTTGTGTCTGAAGGTGCGAATCCACTGACAAATTGTGAGCACCTATGCGAACCAAATGTAAAGGGAAGACGACACTCACGACTAGTACCACTACCTCCCCCCTTGGCCGTCCAATCCACCGCAATTCGCTCAGCTTCACCTGTCTCCACCTTGTATGGCACCTCAATGAACACCGATCTCGAAGTTCTCTCCCTGATCTCGATAGAAGGCTCAAAAGCCTTAAACGGCAGGCTCTGAGCGTTCACATCGGCGCTGGAGACGAACGCAAGCGTAGGTTGTAGGATGAGGAGCAACGGGGCGGAACAGTAGTTGGTGAACTAGAGGGTCAGATGCACAACAATTAGCAGCTTCCTAAGTACTACAGCGGATCGCAGACACACCTGTTCGTGCAACGCAATGTGTTTGGGCGTTGGGCGCAGCGCAACTGTGTACCAGCCAATAAACTCCAGGGAAGGGAATACTTGCTTATCTGGAAATTATAAATAGGCGTGTCGCACAGCGTCGACAATCGCAGCACAACCGTCAGCCATCCGAGTCTTATGCAGGGGCGAGAGCATTGATGCACGAATCGCGTGCATACGTACATTGATCTCGTCGGGATATGAGGAAAGCATGATCAACAGATTCCCCGTTATCTTCCACAGCGAGTTCGAAAGTATTTACGATTTCCACTTCGCGACCATTCTGTGTTCCAAGTAGGGCACCAAGCACTGGTTCACGGCGGGTCTGGATGAGCAGGGATAGACAAGAAAGGACAACACATATACCGAATGGATCTTTGGTGTTTGTCTGCAGCTTCCGGCGTGTAAGGTGCTCTGAAATGTTTAGAATAGGGAGAGGATGTCTACAATGAAGAACAACATTATGTTGAGAGCTTGTGTCACACATGATGGAGCTCACAAAGACAATGACAATCCAGACGTGGTGGAGGCAGGCAGGACGACAGAAGTATCATCAGTATCCATCGCGCTCATGGTGGCGGTCCAAAAGGGAGAAGTAATGAGTTACGTACGGATGTGCGAGCGTGATGGCACCTCATTAGCATCGCCGAAATAAAAAATCAGGCACTATGAAAAGACTTTCCCTCTAGCCGACTCGAACGACTGACCTCGTCATTACTAGTGACGCGCTCTACCAACTGAGCTAAGAGGGACCATATCTCTACTGAGGTCATAATTATTGTGAGGGTTATTCCACTGGAAGTGCTTCGTCTCAAAGCCTTGCCATTGTTTTATTCAGGCTCCTAAACCAGCCCCTCGTGTCGTGAAGCGGGAGACATCTATAAGTCCGAGTTTGTAGCTATTTGGCTGATGGAAGTAAATAACTCCAAATAAAACTATCGGCGCCCGCAAATTACAAGCTTACCCATCTTTAACTCGCCACTAGTACTCAGATTTCGCCCGCTTCACGACCCCGAGGGGCTGGTCTAGGAGCCTATGTTCTGTTATGGTTAGTGAGATAATATAAAAAGGCTGTTTGTACTTATGTCGCGATGAGACGGATTGATGGAGTTGTACAAGTATGCAGAGTTCACCACCACGTCTTAACGATTAAGGTGACGCGCAGGTGCAAAGAGTCCGAGAAGGGCTAGCAATCACGAACAACTAGAGTACAAGTACAATAATGTACAAATTAGTCAAAAAATACAAGCAAAAAAGTACTATAAAGCATGGGGATGTCCGCAAACCGGGTTATCACCATTTTCCATAGACTGTCTCCTCGATTATCTTGCAGAGACCGTACCGTGTTATGACGTGGACAACTTGCTCCTTGCCTCGCCGATCATCCCACCGAGTAGACTCCCCCTGGATCCCGGTCGTTTGACCTTGACGGTATGATTTCCTTCCAGGCCATTTCTCCGCTCCCGCTCTCCCCATGAGCCCCCGTTGGTAGCGCTGGCGATGCCTTGTGACGTTGCGGGGCGCTTCAAGGTTCCATCGGCAGTTTTAGGCCTCATTGCCGAATGTTTCAACGGCCGAGTCTGTTTCATTAAGCCCTTTCCAGGACTTCCAACAAGGACCTCTTTAGGTTCCGGGGCTGCCTGCTTCGGGTCCGAGTTTGATGACGTCCGTCTAAGATCGTTGGCATATTCGAGATTGGGTATCAAAGGTGAAATTGTCCCCTTAAAGCTAGGAGTTCTCCTCCTGACATTTGAAGCAACCCGTGACCAGAAGCTCTTTTTCACGGATTCCTCGCTTCGGGGGGCAGAAGAGGGTTGAGTGACAGGATCTGTCTTTAGTAGTGTCGGGCTTGGTGGCGTTTCCACAAATGAAGAGGGGTTGGTTAGTGGCGTTGATAGACCTCGTTCCGCTGTGTCTGTTGAGACGTTGCCCTCGGAAGATGAGGAAGCCGTAGAAGAAGGACGTCCGCCTTCTTGGCGCAGATCTTTATTATCTTCCTCGAAGTGAAAGACTTCTTCGGACTTCTCCTCTGTCGGATGGGGTATGTGGTCTTCCAACCCTCGGCGTCGGTAATGAATAGTGCTTGCTGGAGAATGCACGGTCGTGGCGAAGTCCCATGAATCAATGGTGGCAACTGTGGGTGGATGACGTGCAGCACGGCGCTCCTGGCGTTGGGTCAAAGGTGGTAGATCCTCTTTAAACCGGTCAACCGGAGTAGATGGATTCGATATTATTGGGAAGACTCACTCAAAATCGTATTAATCAAGTAACTCTTCTTCTTTGCACCCTTAAAAAACGGTGTTTGAAGTAATTGTGCTGCAGTAGGACTTTGAAAGAGATTAACCGAACTCGGACGCCTGAGACTCCATGAGGTACACACCGTTTCGAGGGATCCTTCACAAGACAGCTGTCGACCATCTCTTTAAAAGTACGCGAATACTTGTAGGCTCCACCTTCTCTGTCCAGTGTAGGGGGGGCATCATGAATGCTAGGTACAGATCAATCGGAAACCCTTCACACGCAGCACGAATGTCCGCCTTACATTCGTAACAGGACGTCTTTGGGTGGCTCCCTTGATCTTGGCGGTCGTCCTTGGCATAGCTCAAGAGCAGTAATGCCAAAGCTCCAGATATCAGCCGCGCAATCATATTGCTTGCCCTCAATAAGCTCAGGAGCCATCCAACATGGCTACACACACGTCAGACCTCTATGTATACGTAACAAAGACAGACGTACCGTGCCGACAAACGACTTGCGCTTTCCGATCTTCGGCCTCGATTTACAATTGCCATCAAAAGCAACCGAGCGCCTCGGCTGCATCTGGTTGAGAACTGCCGTAGCAGTTACGGAGTACGTTCTTCCCGAATGCGAGTTGGCGAACATATGATGAGATGAGTCTTCGCTAAGGTCCGCAGCAACACCCAGATCTCCTAAGAGTACAGTGCCGTCATCGTCAATGAGCAAATTAGCGGCCTTGATGTCGCGATGTATGAACCCATTGATATGAAGATAGCTAATAGAGTGAGTATTAGAGAAGTAGTTGAAGAAGCACAAAGCGATCATCAAGGAAGCACGCTTACTTGAGGCCTTTGAGCGCCTGGCGTAGGATACACCGGACTACGTCTTCCTCCATTCCTCCCGGCCATCCGTATCGCATCACGTCCGCGGCGCTACCCTTGTTCATCAAGCGCAAAGCGATGTAGAGCTTGTGCCCGTCCACCCAGGAACCCCGTACTCGAAGCACGTTAGGGTGTTTTGAAAGCGACATCAACGTTGTCTCCCTCTGTAGAAGTTGTAAAGACCGCCGAGGAAGAGAATCAAGGTCCAGGACTTTAAGGGCGCATGGTATGGGCGCTGGCGGGTCATTAGGATCTGTGGCTGGCGGGTGGTATGTGGCGGCATAGACAATGGAAGAAGCGCCATAGCCAATGGGTTCACCTATGGTGTAGTCGGACGCACGGTCGCTAGGTACACATTCCAGAAGGTGACCTTGGAGGTGGTTGAATTGCTCACCTGAATAGTGTCCATTCGTCTTCGACGGCTCCAATGAACTTTTTGGTCGCCATGATCATGCTGCCGCTGGCAGAAGTCAGGCCACGAAGAGTTGTGTCCCGTAGAGGCTCGGGAGGGGTTTCTGGAGGTGAGGCCATGATGTAGGGGTCCGAACTGAAATAATGCACGAAGGCTGGATGACAAAAGCAGGAAAAGATTATGAAAGAAGTGGACCCTGCAAAGCAGTAGGGCCGAACGTGGAGAAGATGGGCGTATTTGCAAAGGAACCGAGTGTGGTGTAGTAGTTGAGTATAAAATAAGCGTTGAATATGGCTGTGAACTGGAGAGTTGCGAGGTTGTGAGATGATTGCGAGGGGATGATTTAATATTGCAACGCTCAGTGTCATGTTGCCCCAGTTAACCTTTATTGGAAGTTTTCTTGGCGTAACTACCTCATGCGTATTCATTCTCCCTGAGGGATCACAATTGTCCCCCTCACAAGCCGCTTAACCCTCTTGGATGCCTTATATGACCCGCCCGACCCCACCTTCTCTATGTAAGTAACTTCATAATCCCCTCATGAAAAGTTTGAATCACACACACCACTTTGACATCAGGCACCCAGTCCTACACCACTTGGAAGGTTCGGATTAACGCACGAGGCGAGATGCCCATGGACCAATCTGCCAATTTAACATACCCCGTTTTTATTCCATCGTTTCCCACTGGCCCGCAGGCCGTACTTTTCGCCTTTCTCCACCGAGGACCCAAATTCATCCATAGTTTCACCCTGGATTATTCTTATCTTAATGACCCTCACGAGAAGCATAAATGGCCACCATCGAAATCCCGGTTTTTCCAGACTTAACCGATCCATGATCTATGAATAACACGACTTCAGTTAAGCCGTAAAGTCTGAAAATAAACAGGGCTCCATACCTTAAACGAACCTACTATCCAAGGCTTTGTGGTGCCAGAACTGTTTTCAATCGCTCTTCGAGCCTTCTGGCACGGCTTACATTGGTTGGAGAGCGAATCAAACTGGGAGAAGCACGGCTGTTATCTAGGGTGCGGATCACGGCATGGAGCGCCAACGTCATCATCGCTGTAGTCTAACGTATGGGAATGTGTTGCATCGATATGCCTAGTGCCAGTTTGATAACGGCTGAAAGCACACCGGCTTTCCTCATTTCGACTTAAGAAGTGTATTTGCTCTGCTACCGCCAGTACTCCATTATCAAACTCGGTCGAAAATGAACCGGTGACGTTTGGTATATTTTTTATGTGATCTTCGCAGGGGATGGTCGATTTAGTTTGCGGGTGGTTGCTGCAGATGTACTTCTGATTTCTGGAACCAAACAAATTTTGCTGTCTCCATTTCTTTTTTTGCGTCACGATCACTGGAGGCAGCGACCTCCCTGACATCGATCGGTGGTCCACGTTTGTCTGGGTCGGATGCTGCTGGGAAGGCGGCAAAGTTGAGCACAGCTTCACTGCACTGATCATCACCCTGACAAACAGAGACACGAGCACGAGCACGAGCAAGTAACAGTAGCAGTATTCTAGGAATAGACCTATTTGACTTCATTCTATCTTTGGTCGCGGCGTGAGTACGGGGGCAGGGCTATGTTTACACGAAGTATGGCAGGGCAAATGGTGGTTTTCATTATTAGCCTCGCTCTCAGTCCCATGCGGTTTCATGGCGAAAGCTAGGAAGGCCCATACAGGTATATGATGGGCTCATTGCAATGCTGTCGGAACGGTGCCTGGATCTGAACAGTAGAATGTAGACATCTCTCACAAGTCAGACCCGCTCCATTCGTCCTAAAATCAGTTTTGCGGGGCCATTTATTCAGATGTACAAGGTCCGGAGAGCCATGCGAGCTAGGGGGAGGTACGGGAGGCTGGAGTGCGGAGGAGTCAGGGACACGGGCGGAAGGCATGTAACGCAACTGTAGCTGAAACATTGACTCGCAGCTGGCCGAGGTGCCTCTTGAGATTCAGGCTAAGCCTGAGGGTGATGGTGCGTCAAGCGGGTGTCTGTACCCGAAGGGCTGAGGAGGGAGAAAGAGGAAAGGTTCATAGCGCCCTGGACCTGGGCTGTCATGCTGTTAGAGCTCGGAAGAAAATTGTATTAGGATCCAGCCTCGTGGTGGGATCCCCCGGTTACACTTGTGCCAGTGCGGACAAGGTGAAGATGGACAAGAGGAAAGCTGGAGACATGGGTAGTGGATGGGTGGGGTGAATTCGCGCCTAAGAGGGGGCAAGAGGGATGTCAAGATGCTCACGGCGCAAGAGCGGGTGGGAGAGAGATAAGAGGCGGTTGTTGATTAGCCACGGCTGTGTACCGATTGGCGACTTGCTCCGGAGTGACGAGTGTGACAAATGTGACTAGTCTGTGACCGGGGTCACGTCGGGGGCGTTGGGCGATACTGGTGGCAGCTTCTCTTCTCCTCCCCTCTTCCTCATATTCTCCACCTCCTCCTTCCTCCACCCTCCCCCGTCCCAAGCCATCCTATAGATGGCGCACAAGCAACCCTGCCTCAAGTATCAATACGTCGTCACTCCTTCGGGTCCAAAGATCCTACCTGTTGACGAACCCTCATGCAAGGACGAGGAGAGCCCAGCAGATTACAATGTCGGCGGTTACCTTCCTGTAAAGATTGGTGATACATTCAAGCATGGTCGCTATCGTGTTGTCAGGAAGCTGGGGTGCGGTTTCTTTGTCCTACTCTTGCATACCGTATTTTGACGCGTTGCCTTGTCTTAAGCTGGGGCCATTTCTCAACTGTCTGGCTAGTGAAGGACACCCAGTAAGTCCTCCGAAATATTTAACCTTCCAAAGACTCAGAAATTTTCGTCAAGGAATTATTGTCATTCTGCTCTTAAAGTTGTTAAATCTGCCGGCCGTTATGCTGAGACTGCGAGAGACGAAATCAAGCTTTTGACCCATGTATCCTCCTTTTCCCCCGACCACCCCGGCCGACAGCATATTGTCTCCTTTTTCGACTCCTTTTCTCACCAAGGTCCCGAGTCCTCCCATGTTTGCATTGTTTTCGAACCACTCGGAGAGAACCTGCTGGCATTGATCGAAAGAAACAAGAAGAAGGGCGTCCCTAGGGCCCTGGTCAAGGTGATAACAAAGCAGGTTTTACTCGGGCTCCAATATCTCCACGACGAATGTGACCTTGTGCATACGGACATAAAGCCAGAGAACATCCGTGAGTGTTTTTGCCTCCTTGTGTATTGGTCCCCACCACTCCGTGGCGTTGTTCGTTTGTGTTGACGTGACACTGACCCCCTTTGCTATATTTGCCCATTCCTTATCGCTGACTTACCCACTTCTTCTCCTCTTCCCCATATAGTAATATCGATCCCGGACATTGAGGCACATATCCAGAATGAACTTGCTCAATCGTCATCCCCGACGTCTCGCCGTGTAGGAGTTCCCCAACCCACCAAGCCTCGGGCCGGTGTGTCGATACCATATAACCCACAACGTGCTCGGAGACAGGTACAGATCTTCGACTCGCAACCGCTTTCGAGCCCGGGACGAAGTTGGGGACGGAGTGCGGGCCAGATGGGGGCGAGTATAGGCGGTCGGCCGAATGAGAGTGGGAGTGGCGGGAATAGCGTACCAGGAAGCTATTTTGCTCAGATGCACATTTCGAGGTTGACTGGATCAACATCAAGTTCCCATTTCCACAGCATTCCCAATGGTTCTGTGGCTGGCCTTAGCTCCAGTGTTCCCAAGGTGTCGAGTGGGCTTTCCTCATATAGCACGTGTGCGGATGGTCTTGTTCGCAAGGTTGACAAGTCGTCTCCTATCCACCCTGACCCACCCCAGGCGCCCGCTCCCGCCCCGACATTATCTGATGCTACTTCCCCGTCCACGTCTTCGTCGTCCTCGTCAATATCGTCAACCATAGCCTCTACCACCGCTGGGTCGAGTAGCATGACGAGCACCCCACCCACCTCGTTGTCCAACTCGATTGGCAATGTTGTCGCTGGCTTCATCGGCCTGGCTAAGGTCGCGACTGAGGTTAATACCCGGCTTGCCGGTGTTAGCCCGCACGATAAGGACCTGAACCTAGTAACAGAGCGCGTAGGCGTGCCTGTTAAAGGGACCAAGGGTAAGGAGCGGGAGACACTGGAGAGTGAGCTGCAGAATGCGATGTCACCTTGGAAGGTGAACTTCGGTCTACCATCGTCCTGGAAGGAGAAGCTGTCTTCTTCCCTGTCATCACACAGATCGAGTTCATCGGCGGACAAACAACAGCTGACAGCGAGACCTGCTCAGACTCAGATGCGCTCATCATCTGGCATATCAACATCAGGTTTTTGGAAAGACCCAGGTACCGCCCCTCCCGCACCTGCAGTAGTTGTGTCGGCCGTCGCCAGTGCTGATGGGCAAGAGAGTGCCACCACTCAGTATGGTGATTTCTTCCCTCTACCAGACGTGATGCTAGCTCCGGCCAAGACCACTGATTCAACCATCTCGGAGAGTTCGTCTGTCACTGCAACTCCTGCTCGTCCCTCGCCTACGGGAACCCCGCTCCCGTTAGACTCGAAGAAGGCTAAATCTGACCATCCCTCCCTACTAACTCAGACTGCGCCCGCGCGGCCTTCCTCGGGATCCAAGCGTGCCTTACCCCGTGCTTCCCCGCCTAAACAGGTCTCACAACTTTCCGCCCACATGCATACACGCCACCCCCCTTCGTCAGGTAAATGCGATTTTTCCTGGCATCAATCCAAACGGACAACGAAGTCACGAACCGCGACTCGTGTTCTTCATCCCCAACCCACATTTAATTCCAATAATACTTCCACTAGCGCTACCTCAACTCCTGCCGCCCCACCTCCCACACCCATTACATCACCTACTACTTCATACTTTTCTCCTCCATATGTTAACGACCTTGAATGTGTTTCTTCCGGCGGTCTACCGCCGGAGCGTATTGTTCCTCCTATATCCGTTAAGATTGCTGACCTGGGCAATGCAACCCCTTCGACCAAGCACTTCACTGAGGATATTCAGACCCGTCAGTATCGCGCCCCCGAAGCTATACTGGGCCGTCGTGATTGGGATGCGCGAGCAGATATTTGGAGTATCGCGTGTGTGGTATGTGCTTTCTTGTTTATGGCTTGGTTCAATCGCTCACTGCCTTATATGCAGGTTTTCGAGCTTCTCACGGCAGAGTATCTATTTGATCCACAAGGTCAAGGCGAGCTCTTTACGAAGGATGATGACCATATGGCGCAAATCATCGAACTCTTAGGTGATTTCCCTATGGAGGTTAAGATGGGTGGTAAATATAGTAGAGAGCTATTTGACCATACAGGTACGGATACCAATACCTCAATGTCATGTCGTCATGATGGATTGCGACTAACAATTACTTCTTCCTTCTAGGTGCACTACGTTATATCCGCACACTAAAGCCATGGCCACTCAAACGAGTTATGATGGAGAAGTATTCATATACCGAGGCCGAGTCTGTCGACCTATGTTCGTTTTTGGAGCCCATGTTGGCTGTCGACATGAGGCAACGGAAACGCGCCAGGGATGTCGTTGATCATCCTTGGCTCATACCCACTGAGGCAGATGGTATTGTAACAGAGTGGTGATTGTCAGGCGAAGATGCAGATTGCCGCTCTGACAACTCCCTTATCTCCACAACATCCTTGGCTTGGCAATAAGCTGTGCCTTTTCTTATCTCTCGTCCGCATCCTCGCGTTTCTACATTTGTGCTCTTTTGTGTTTGGGACTGGCATCGGTTCCCTTTGCCAGGTGCCTCCCCTCTGTTCTGCGCTGTCACTTTTTAGACGTTTTGCCTTAGACTTTCTGTCTCTAGCTGGCTTCTTCAATCTGGGTTTTCTCCGCCATGTCTCGTGTTCTCCGTATTCTCCATCCTCTACCTTATTATTACTATGTGCCATTATGGGGCTTTGGGTTTATTTCCTTTCTTTAAATGGCTCTCTTACTTTTTTGTATTTGTTTTTCTTCTCTACTGTTGTTTGAATTCCTCCCATTATGTTCTCTGCCATGTCTATTTTTTATAAACCGTTCTCTTTTTTTCCTTTCTCTCTTATCACATGCACATACAGTCCTCGTCAATTGTTCCGTCTCCACCACACCACACACTTTGTCCTTTCATGTTATTTGTAGATCTGTCTCTCTGGCTTGCTCGTCCTGTTCATGCCCACATCTGGTCTGGCTAGTAAACTAATCCTCCCCCCTTCCCCGTTTAGGCGCTCATTATCACTACTACACGCGGTTTCTTGGCTGATGTCTACGTTTCAGTTCTGATGATTATTGGACTTCGCCCCAGGTTTTCTATTTTTCTTCCTTTTGACCAATTTCTTTTGTTGTCTTCACATTTTTACCCATCCACCCTCCACCTTCTACCCCCTGACTCGCACTTGTACAAACGCGTTTTTCTTCATCAGTTTCCATTATATCCATTGCCGGCTTCATGATTAGCATATTTTACTGTCATAGAATAAGTCTTGTCCACGATCCAATATACATATGCAATTTCCAAAATAGCAGCGTGCATAAGCTTATACAATTCTCGAACCGGCCCTAGCCCTGGGAATGCTGAGCTTCAAAAATTGGACTTCGCGATGTTGATTAAAATATCAGTACACTAGTCGTCCGCCAGCCACATGAAGTGCACGTTCTATATTCCGGATGTCCATAAAAATAGAACAGAGTTATGTTACGAAAAATAAACTCCTTTTGGGACAAAGTGCAGATTCCATGTGAAGTGTCAACAGTAGAGGAAAGCGCCAGTACATAAAATGGTCCACCCGGCCAACAACACCAACGCGAATGAGGGAATTACAACAGACAATGAGCAGAAACGTCCCAGTACAGACTAGTGTCAGGAAAGAAACGGGAAGTGTGACAAGTCATGCTTCTAGACAGCAATATATACATCAGGTCAATTGTCCGTAGGGTATTATTCGATGATCGATGGAAGTCTGAGGATTGGTTTTGGGACAATAGTCGAGTAGGTAGACGCTGATACTGGTATGTAGAGGGCCGACGGATCCATCGTGCTCATATTACCATTTCGAACCGATGGCAACAAGAACACCAATTATACTGCTCATCAGTAGATTTTTAGCGTCCAAACCGAATACAATCAAAGAACGAGGTGGAAGCGAGCGGAAAGTAAAGGTAGGTCATGAAAAGTGGACGAAACGGAAGTAGGTCATACGTGTGGTTTAAAACAGAGTGAACAAGCCAGCGAGGACGCCAACGAGCGAAGTTGCTGCCGCGAAGGCACCAGTGGTACCAAGGCGGAACGTCTCAACTGCGCCTGAGTTGCCTGCGGAGGACTGGGGACCAACGGCACCTGAACCAGACCCGCCCACGTTAGTAGTAGGAGAAATACCAATGATAGTAGCCGCACCAGAGCCAGAAGGCGGTGGATTGGTCGAATTATCGTTGGTTTCAATGTAAGCATTGGCGAGGGGCCTTGAGAGACATGAGGAAACGGGCTCAATTGTCAAGCCACGAGCCATAGCATCAGGCAAAATGTAGCCCGTCGCAACTTGGACAGTTTGCTGGAACAAGTCGTGTTCCAACACGATGAACCCCGAGTTCCTAGTAGTGACGTTGTTCAAAATGTTCTGCCAATTTTGCAAGACTTGTCCCACGGAGGTCAATCCGCTGTGAATGTTGAAGTCTACAAAGAATTGTTCGTAAGTCAAGCGTTCACTACATTAAGCCCAAAAACGTATTCACCATCGGTATCAAAAGTGGCAGTGGAACTGATACGCGTCCACATCACAGGGGTCAACCCCATAGCGAGGGAAATCGCACGCACGCGGTCACTATTCAAATTCGAACCATCAGCGGGGTAAAAACACCGTATGGGGTAAATTTTCTTACTCGATATCACCGAAAGGAGGCCGCATCATGTTAGGAGTCACACCAAGCACATCCTTGATAGCCTTCTTGGTCCATCCGAGTTCGGCGATAATCTCGTCGTTGGATAGAGTCGTGAGGGCGGGATGGCTCCAGGTATGAACAGCAATCTGGTGCTGGGCCATGTACTCCGCCTGAAGAATCGAGGGGAATGAAATAACACGAGAGCCAACGACGAAGAATGTCGACTTTAGCTTCTGTTCATCAAGGTAGTGAAGCAAGTCGGACGTGTAGTAGCCCGGACCATCGTCATAGGTCAAACCCCAGTGCTTCGCTTCAGGGCACTCAACGATATCAGAAGAGCGAGTGCAACCACCGCAAGTCCACCAGCAGCGGTTTGGATCGGCAGCAGCAGCGGCGTTGGCTGGGCAGCCACCTAGATAAGGAATTGAAAAACGTCAATCTTCGACAATGCGGTGGGATTATTAAAACCAACGGACCAGCAACGGTTTTGTCAAAGCCAGGGATCGGAATGCCAGAGTTGAGGACCTCTTGCTTCCATTGCTGGACTTCTGGAGAATCGACAGGGGGGACGCGGTCCAGAGGAGGATAGTTGGCCGGATTCAGCAGAGCAACTACATGTAGCAAAAGGATTAACAAGTTGATCGTCCATCATTGAAAACTTCGGAGAAATAGTTCAGGAGCATGAACTACTGACCATTGGGGAGACCCGGGGCACCAGGTATGAAAGTAGGCTGACTACCTGCAGCAGGGGTGTTATCGAGAGGACGTGTCGTTGCGCTAACCGCGGTCGCAGCGATGTTCGAGAGAGGGACAGCAGTAGGATTCGTGGCCAAAAGAGAGACAGAAATTGAGGTCGTAGGCGGAACAGCACCTGAGGGAGGCGTCGTCTGGCCTGGGGCTGCACCTGATGGAGCAGGCTGACTAGGCTGGCCAGGGGCAGAGGCTGGCGGCGCGGCAGGGGTACTCGCTGGAGAGGAACCTGCTGGAGGGACTGGCGGGGCGGACGATGCAGCGGGTGGGGAGGATGACGCTGACGGGGCCTGACGCGCATATTGCATGCGTTTGGCATGCTGGGCGTGGTCAGCACAGGCAGAGACAAGAGGGAGGAGGGCGGCGGCGGCAACGAGAAAGTACCTCATGATGGGGAAGGGGGGAATGAGGAATGGGAGAAAGAAGCTCGGCTTTGGCTTGGTCGTGTTGTTTGTATACACTATTTTTAGCGATCCGGACACGGCAGGCGTGAGAGCGCTCCCCGGCTCCACCCATCTACATTACAACCAGCTAATAAACAAGCGTTATCTATACACGACGCTTCTTGGGCCGAGGCTTCTCAAGGTCAATCTCCTCAGCCTCATCGTCATCGTCCTCTTCATCCTCGTCCTCGCTGTCCAGCTCTTCCCCACCAACATTGCCCAGGAAGTAGTCAATCGCCTCTGCAAACACGTCGTTGGCGATGGTCACTCCAATCTGATCAACAATAGCCAACAGCAGATAGACACATGATCCAGTTTCCGTCAGTCTCAGTTCATCTCCACAACAAAGGATAGTGACACAAATAGGCCACTACACTCACATCCATTGGATCATTGTCGTGCTCGAAAAAGTTGAAGAAACTGCCGGGTTCGGCAATCTCATCCTTGTCCTCGGGATCCATTTCCCGGGGATACAATTTTGTTAGCGCCTTGTCTGCGTCTTTCCAATCAATTTTCATGCTCTAGAAGGGCCCACTTGGTCAGCGTCGCTCCGCATGCTAGCAATAAAAAAAAAACACAGGGTCAAGGAAAAATTTGTTTCACACCCACGTTGATCTTAACATCGCGCTCCCACGAGAAATCAACCATCGCCTCCGTAATTCCATTCTCATCGGGTTTGTCGTCCGCAGCGGCTGGCGAAGGAACATACTTGTATTCCTTTGTAAGCACCTTGTTCGTGAAGTAAGGGTTCTCCTTGAAGTGCTATAAAAAGCCCACCAAGAGAACGCGTCAGTGCGGAGAAATTTCACGAGCAAGAAATGAGCCCACAAATTCAAGCTTGAAGCAGCGTAGCTCCTGAGGGTCCTTCTCGACCCACAGATCCTCAAGATAGCTCAAGGCCGACTGGTCCGCGCTGTGTGTAAGGTGGAACGATAGGAGCGAGTTGCGCATCAATGCCACAGGCCAGAACTTTGGGATTGCCTTCAACACCTCGCGACGTTTTTGGAAGACCGGGATGAGCTTCTTCTGTCCCTCGCGTTCTATATATGATATTTCATGTTAGTAACCACGTCCCCCCCATCGAAGGATAACAGAAATCACGAACCAATAGCGAGTTCAATACGAGCGGTCTCGCGCTGGATAGCCTCCAGCTTTTTGGCGTCCTCATCCCCAATTTCGACTCCCTCAAAGATGTCCTTCTCCTCTTCAGCACCAGGAGAGGCTCGTTTTGTGCCCTTGGCCATTTTTGTTAAAGATTCGGAAGGGTATATGCAACTGAGAGAAAGAAATGCTGTTGCGCTTCTTTGTCGCCAAGTGTGGAAAAGAAATTTTGTGATTACAACTCCGCGACCATATCTAGCAATGTTCTCTATCGGCCCGAACCTCGGTTTGCGCTCAGGCCTGCTCAGGCCTGTTCATCAAAGTACCCTCTACAAAAGTAATATATGTTCTTGTATAAATGGGTATCTGCAAAATTACCAACAAAAAAGTGAAGGGAGAGGACAAAGATCCAAGGAGTGTCAGTTAATCTAATCATCAATCAACCCGCTTTTTCAATGTCCCCAATTCAAGCTCCTCAATAGCTCCACGAACGCGCCCATTACTCACCCATTTCATGCGTTGCAGGGTGGCTGCTCCCGCACCACTGCCTTTAACACCCTTACCGTTGTGCGCTGAGCGGAAGCCTGGACCCGTGTAATAAATGGTTTCGGTTGGTGGATTGAGTCGTGGCCATGCGACGTAGTCGATTCCGTGAATGAGGATGAAAACCAGTGCTACTGCAAGCAACATAAACCAAAGAAGGAAATAATAGAAGAGTGAATAGTCTGCCGAGATATCAGAACATGTTGATCATTGAACAAGATGGATAGGATCCATACCAGATGAACGAGGCAATGTCAAGCCCGCAGCAATCATGAACAGCGAGAACGATGCAACGAGCGGCATCTGGATCCACTCTAAGCGTCAGACACATCAAAAGTTTGACCGGATACTCCAACATACCGAACGAGTGATCAAGGGGCGAGTATCAGTAATCAAGAACAATGATGCCGATGGCGTTCTCCTAGCTACCCAAGCACCAGTAACTAAGTCGAAGCCATCCTGAACTCCACGAATCATAAAAGAAGAGGTCAGCATTCCACACATCCAAGTACTGACATTATAACTGACCTGTCTGGCACCGTCAAAGAAATTGTTCTTGATATATCTCGTGACAGACTTGACACCATCTTCAAGGACTCCCTTTCTTGTCCTTTTATTTGTCCTCGTGAAGTCGGATTTGAGAGCCCCTGAACCACCATATGCGTTGGCGATGGCATCGGCGTGCTCTGCCCACACTATGAAGCCAAAAGAATGTCAGCTGGCTTCATACATAACGATGGTTGAAGATAACCCCTCACTCTCTCTGAAGTCCCTGCTGAAGGACTCGTAATCATCAACGCCTGCCGTTTCAGAAAGGATGCCCAAATCTCTGAGCTGTTGATTAAGGGTCCACTTGGCGATCGCAGCCTGGACAACATTGGTACGATCCAAGTTATCCATGCAATTGGTCCTAACAATGCCCGTCTGCATCTTGATAGGCTTGTCCTCATTTGTACCGAGGTGGAAATACCTAAAGATCGAATCAACATCATTTGCACCATAAAGATGCATATTGCTTACCCGTGCCGCTCCAAATCATCCTTCATCTTGTCAATGAGCACAGATATGCGGTCCCAGCGCATCTTGCGGCACTCGTTGTGAAAATCGAAGTACTCATAGTGCACATTCGGCAAGTTCAACTGAGTAACCAACATAAGATTTTATCAGGTACGAGGCAGGGATAACACACCTCAGTAATGTAACGCTCATACGCTTCCTTGACAGGCTTTTCATGACCCTTTTGGTTAACAAGGTTCACCAGCGCCTGTTCACCATATGTCCGGACCTGCTCTTGCAAATGACGCTTCATGGCATCAGCCTATCATTTTCCACCAAAAAAGAACAAATCAAATCAACACCTCACTCCAACCAAGCATACCAAAAGACAGCAACTCACCGTCTCCTGCAAGTCCATAACCTGCAAATCGGGTTTATACCGTAGTGTGTTGATCTCTGCCCAGAACAGAGGCACACTCCCACGAATTTGGATGAAACTCAATTTGGCCACGACATTCACGTCTGATGTACGTGGGAGGCCGGGCGTAGGTCCTTCAAGAAGGACAATTTGTTCCGTCTCATTGAAGTTGGCTACGTGCCCGTCGTGATCAATTCCACGGCGGAAGTAGCGGGTACCAGCGCGGAAACGACTGCGACGACTGATGAGGCACAGTTGCATGTGTCTGCCATGGAGGAGTGTTGGTCGGAGGTCGAATGCTGCAGAGGCGCTTGACTCAGACGAGGGTGACAAAACCAAATGCAATTACTCACTTCCGTACATGATAGGGAGAATGTATGGACTGAACTAATAGAGCATGCTTCGGTCAATGAGTTGAGCACGCAGAGTCGCAGTAACTCACATCTTGCTCCGGACTTGTCAGGTCTATAAACTTCGACTGGAGGTACCTGTTCCAAAAGAACCGGTCGTCCGCCTGCAACAACATAACCCAATGAATACACCGCCCAAAAGTTCAGAACGAAATGCTCAATGCCCACCGTTTCCCAGAAGGCCTTCAGCCCATCCTTCTCTCTTGTATCCCATTGTGACTGCAATCTCCTCGTCAAATCCCACTCGTACGAGAACAAGAAATTGCCATCATATAAATGCGAGCGAACGAGGGCCAATAAATGTGTTTCTACAGGGTGCGGCGGATTATAAGAAGAAATGTTCGGGTTGACAGGTAAAATGTCAAAATTGGTCGCCCGGTATATGTCATGGTCTAGTAGGCGACCCAAGAGCTCGCGGCCAGTGATGGTAATAATATATTCCGCTGGAATGAAGTGTTGAGGTGGCATTTTAGCTGCAAGAAGCATGTACGTACAAAGAGAGAGCGATATTATTCCGACAATACCATAGAGTGGTTTGCCCGAACGGTGGGCGGTAGCGGGTATTTGTGTTTTGGGCTCTGTAGACAACGTTGGTATGCATTCAACAACGAAGAGAGAAGGCACTCACTGTTGAGGACTATTTCACCAGAGGAACGGTGAACAGTCAAAGTGTGGGCATCCACGCCGTCGGGAACAAATATGTAGGTGTCATTGCCCTCAGTGTATCTAGCGAGCAAGGTGTCAGCGACAGAGAGTGAGTACAACGGGGAGGACTGACAGACTGAGACGCTGGTGGAGGAACCTCATGGGAGGAGACAAGTGGTTAATCAAAGTGATGCGTGCGGTCTTTGACCTGTCTGCACCTGTGACTGATCCCGTACATCCACCATGAAACTCACACCGGAACTCCTCGCACAGGCCGTCTCGGGCCTGAACCCTGTCAAGGAGCGTCAGCTAGATCTCAGAGGTGCGCATCCGCTCGCTTCACAACACTCTTTATTGATTTGTCACCAGGATACAAAATACCCGCAATCGAGAACCTTGGTGTAACAAAGGCAAGTACGCGTTCCTCTTCAACAGACGCACGACTACTGACACCGTCCACAGGATCAGCACGATGCGATAGACTTCACAGATAACAGTATCATCACCCTCGGCAACCTTCCCCTCCTCAAACGTCTCCGCACGCTTCTCCTCGCCAACAACCGAATATCCACCATCTCGCCCAGCCTTCACCTCTCTGCACCCAACCTCACCACCCTCGTCCTTACTGGCAATGCCCTTGCTGAACTAGGCGACCTAGAGCCTCTCAAGGACCTCAAACATCTCCAGTATCTATCGCTCTTGGGCAATCCCGTCGCCGAGAAAAAATATTATCGCGAGTGGCTTGCCTGGCGGATTCCCAATCTACGGGTGCTCGATTTCCAAAGGATTCGCGACAAGGTGTGTTTTCTACACTATGACCCCTTGGACAACACCTTATCATATCTCTAGGAACGTAAAGCCGGCAAAGCTCTCTTCCTTACAGCGGAAGGCGTACCCAACGCCCTCGCAACAACATTATCCACGACCACTTCCTCTCACGCTGGAAAACCTGTCCTGACAATAGACGAACCCAAAGCTGCACCACTGGCAGGAAAAGCCGGTCGCCTCATGTCCAAAGAGGATCAAGAGCGCGTCAAAGCGGCTATCGCAAAAGCTACATCGATGGAGGAGATCAGACGGCTGGAAAGGAGTTTGCGCGAAGGTTATTTGCCAGACATGGAGTCCGTAGGAGCATAGAAAAATACCAAAAACGTCAGGGTTTTGTTCGTACATTTGCATTTCTACCCTAATTGTTACTTTTATCATGTATATTGACGGACAATTTCATAATTCCAAAAGCAGGGTCAGACTAGGCTTCTTTGGACGAGCTGTGGTACACTAGCAAGCCCAGACTGTGTGCCTAGTATCCCCTGACGCCTGCGTTACCGATCCATAATCCATGGAATCCCAATGCAACGACAGCAGTCAAGTTCGCTAACGAACTGATACCGTGAAGTGACCCGAAACGACGATTGAGAGCTTTCATCTCTTCTGAGGCCTGGTGCCCAAAGCCATCAGCACCTGAACCTATCCAGCGATCGAGACATACCGAAGGGTCGTTGCACTGCTTGCCTTCCTCTTTCTCAAGTTGATGGCGCTTGAACATTGTTCTGTCCATCCGAGTGAGCAGTTCGTCAAGCTTCAAGTACTCAAGATACCTACTTGCTGGTCATAGGACCAATAACAAAGTAGTTAACGCCTTGAGAAGCCAAGACTGCCGCAAGGGCATAAACTTGGGCGACATCAGCAATATAGGGCCTAGCGATGTGCGTAACGACATCGGGATGGGAGTAGATCCACTTGGTCATGAGAGCTCCAGAAAGGAGCATGGATTGAACGAAATATACGGGGAACACTTTGTGCTGGAGAGCTCCAAACTGCTGTCGAGCTGTCCGGCAGTTAGAGTTTCAGCGGAGTACAGCTCGGCGGCAAGCTCACTCACGAAGGGCCTTGAGAGCAATGATTCCTTAAGGCTATTAGTTATGACTTCATGCCCCCGGAGATAACCCCCTTACCTCCAAAGAAAGTGACCCAGATAGCTAGGGATGACGCTCCATAAGCAGTGTACTCAGACACTACTCCAAATCACACTTACACATGCCAAAGAGCCATCCATATCCAAGGAGGTACAGACCATTGGTATTTATCAGGCCAGCGATAGAGCTCAAAGTGAGATGTTCAAAGCGGGACATATCAATAGTCAATAGTGGGAGAAGTAAAGAGCAACGAGCAAGTCGTCCCCAGGCAGACTAGCCGATTGCCCCATGACGTGAATATAGACCCCCACGGTCACCTGAGATGACGTTCACAGAAAAATATACGGTGTTTATTCTATTCTCCCAGCGGATAATTATTGGTCTATGGTTAAATATGAGGAAATTATCCAATGACAAGCTTAGAGTCTCCATCGGTGAACTCATATGCAGGTACCTCGAGATTGAGCTAGAAACGGGTGAATGATAAGCAGCTTGCGGCGATAGAGCAAGAAACGCGGTCCTTACAGGAGCAGGGCCCTTACGAGCGCGACCAGCTAAACCAGAATGTCAGTAACCCTGTTCAGTCGCCAGACAAGAAATGAAGACGACGCACAGATATCATAATGCGAACCATGGCAAGGGCAGAACCTACACAATGAACCCTCAGTTAATGAAAATCCAGTGAAAATTTAACATACCATCCACCAAAGTCACCAGCCTCACCAATGGGCACACAACCCAAGTGCGTGCAAACACCCAACATAACAAGCCACTCAGGCTTCTTAACACGGTCCTCATCAGCCTGAGGATCCCTGAACGACTTCCAATCCGCAGAACGAGCCTCCTCAATCTCACTCTGAGTCCTATGCCTAATGAACACGGGCTTTCCTCGCCACTTGATAATAACATTCTTGCCCTCGGGGATGGTAGACAAGTCGACCTCGACCTTGGCCAAAGCCAAAACGTCAGCAGACGCAGCCATGGTTTGCAAGAACTCGGAGATGGACGACTTTGCGACGGAAGCGGAGAGAACACCAAGGGAACCGACCATGAAGTACGACAAGGCGCGGTTGTTGTCAACGTTGGCGCGGTATTTCGACCAGTCTGGGACCTCTGGTGCGTCTTTCCTTGCAACAGTCGTATGGATAAGGCGTTGCTGGAAGTGCAGAGAGTTGGCTACGAAAGGTATCCGATTTTAACCAGGGTGAACTCAAGGGACGCAAAAGCAAAACTCACTAGTAGTGACGGTCTTGCTTACAAGACCCGAGGCAGAGAAGGTAACACCACCAGACCACCTAGGCTGGACGTCAGAACGAGAAGAGGATGCGGAATGGCCATGGTCATGTTCTGACGCTTGGCCTCGCGCTGCGAGGTTGAGACGTGGCGCGCTAGGGACGCCAGTAGCGAGAGTGCGGACGGTGGGGGCGAGCGTAGTGGCTCTTTTCGTGGCCTGGAAAGTAGCCATGAGAGTAATAAGGAGTGTGTGCTGCCGACGTTGGACGCTGAGCACTGAGTTTGTGTTTGCTGCTATTCCCTCTGACCGGAGTTTTCCTTGCCCAAATAAATCACTTCCGTTCCGTCCCGGTCCCTAATCACAATACTCCCATTACTTGCTCTGACCTCGACAACAGGATGCTTGTACGTTGGTGTACTCTGAAGTAAAGTGTAATAATGAGTACTTCACGCACCTATTTAGAGCTGGTGCTCAAGTTGTCTTTACAAGAAGCAAGGTCGAGATTTCTCTACAAGCTAAAAATATCATACTATGATATACCAACTTTCCAACTCACTACCTCTAGGTGTACAACCACGTATCTAAGAGGAGTCTCGTTTTCCATTCAAGCTAGACAACCTTCGATTCCCATCCTTCTCAACATACAATACAGGCGATATAAACAAACCACAAGTAATCATTTATTCATAAGAAATTAAGGGCGTAGAAATAATATTCTACAATAAGGTAATCTTTCCTCCTGCACATACTCACGCAGTGGCAAGCTGCAAGTGCTTGTTGAGGCACTTCTCGACTACGTTGGCATCGAATGCAGGCCGAATTTTGAAGCCGGCGTTTTTGACCAAAAACCGAATGTTAGTCGAGAAGTCGGTGATAATTCCATCGACCTTGAAGTCCAAGAGCTGTTCGGCAATGTTCAGGCGATTAACCTGCGAATAGTGTTCATTAGTCACAAATATCAAAGAACTCGAGAACCCAAGACTCACAGTCCAGGGGATAACAGCAAGTCCGAGGTCATGGGCACGGTCAACCATGGCTTTGGTGGTGAAAGGGATGTAACCAGTCTGGGTAGGGTCAGAAACCGGGGAGGCGCTATCGACGGCGGCAGCTGAGAGGATAGTAGCACCAATAGAGGCAGCTGCACTAGCAATCTGCTCGCCAAGGGTGGCACCAGGGAAGCTCCTAATGTCAAGACCAGCTTGCCAGACCGAGACGGTGTTATTGGGACCAATGGAAGTAGGCCTAAAGAAACATCATTGCTACGATGCAACGAGTTTGATAGGGTATATGCGCACGAATCAATGAGAGCAGCCAAGGGAAGCTTGGGCTCAACCTTCTTCATGCCAATCAAGGTACGCCAATCGAAACTCTGGTACTGTATCTAATTCAACCCGAAAGGATTGAACCGTAGTGATAGAAAGACTCACGGTAATTTGGCCGAGGGAATATCCACTTCTTACGAAGGATGCGTGTTGGAATTTAACAAAGTCATCGGGAGTACGGGTGGTACCGTTGAATTGAGGGTTAACTTTTGATTCAATGTTGAAGAAAACCTCGCGCTTTTTGTCAACACAGCGAACGAAGTCAAAGACTTCGTCCAAGGTGGAGATTTTAGTCCCAGGAGTGGTCAGTTGCATGGCTACGGGTACCTGTTCAATGACTCTGTATATCGAAATCCAGCAAGGAACTCACGGAAATCAATAAGACGCAGTGAGCCACAGTCCAAGGTTTTGACCTGAGCCAAGGTGAGGTTCGCAATAAACTTGCCGACGTAGGGGAAATCGGGATCGTCGGCAAACTGCGAGACGCGAATCAGTACTGGAACCATCTGGGAGGGAGAGGTAGACATACGGCGGGTTTGGTGTCCTTGCACTTGGTGTCAAGAATTTGCTCGTCGTGCCAAACGACGACAACGTCATCCTGGAGAGATAGAGACAGAATCTCAACAACTCATCTTCCACAGTCCAGGCAAATGAGTAATTACCTTGGTGACGCCATTGTCCATTTCGAGAGTGGTGACACCATTCAAAAGCCCCCTTCAAAGAGCGAATGAGGAACTTATATCCCAGAGAGCCGAACCACTGTCGTACCTTGCGAAGGCGGGAAGGGTGTTCTCAATCTCGTCCCCACGCCCTCCACGGTGACCCTAAAGACAGATGGCGGATAACATGCGCAACGAATTAACGCATATACCCAGGATATTACACTATCCACCTACTTGGACATTGTAAAACTTCGTTGGAGTGAACTTCGGTGGAGCACCAAGTACGATAGCCGCCTGAGCGCAAGTGAACAACCAGCTAGAGAGGGAAGGCATGACACGTCGAGAATCAAGGTGAAGGAAGCAAGAGGTGCTACCTGGCACACGACACTTTCAGGAAACCCTTAAGTATATGTCTGACTGCTCAAATGTGGCGAAACATTGCAAAACCACAAGACGCGGAAACGCATGATTAACAGTAGCAAAATGGCCTGTGGGAAAGGTGGTAACGAACGTTCAAGCCAGGTTCCCAGCTTGATTGGGAAAAAGAGGACCCGAATCGACAGGAAGCAGGTCCACGTTTTGTTAAATGTCCACGGGATACATGCCAGGGGATATAGGAAACTCAAACTGTAGAGCGGCTCTGAGGAGAGAGAAGACATTTGCGTGTAAACAGGTACACAATGATGGGAAGCAATCGACATAACGAACGTGCAATCTTGATCCACCTCTTTACTTCATTTTGGTTCCCCATCGTCGTGAATAAATTTGGACAAACGAACATCAGGTTTTCCCCAGTCAGAGAGGACCCGGGCACATCGCAAGAAAATGCTGCCGGCACCCCACATGGTGTCGAAGGGTGCTGATTGACAAGTAGGAAGAGCGGCTAGGAACACACGTTCCTAGACATAAGTATCTCTGATAACATATTCTCGCCTTTGAACGACATTTTATTTCCGGGTCAACAACGCTGACAGGAATAACCTGAGTGGTGGCGGTGAGGAATGTAGGGCTGCAACACGTCTTACTGCCGTGGGTGCCTTGAGACCTGGCTGGATCCGCGAGCGGCGAATGGGGCCAAGAACGATGTAATAAATATCGAACCACTATGTTTTCTTAGTCTGGTCTTGGTTGCTGCTGGGCTTCTGGCCGTCAACATTGTGGAGCCCTAGATTGCTCCAGTTATCTCGTTCCATGAGGCCCCTTGCGAAGAGTGAGAGTATGGACATCAAAAAGGAGATAGGTACTCACTTCTGCATCCGACAGTCGAGGTAGTCCTTGCTCAGAGCGCGACAGGGTGTCGAATTGTTCGAGTTCTCCTTCAAACATTGCATATAGACCAGCATCTTGTCTCTGCACTCCCCTAAGGTACTCTGAGCGTTGGGCTACGATAACGATAATCAAGGAGCTGACCATAGTGATCTAGAGGAAAAGAGCCACGGTCTGGGGGTGTGGGCTTGAAGCCAATGTTAATAGACGGTGGTCGGCCGAAAGACATGTGGATAGAAATTCCGTGACTCGCTCCGATTGACGTTCCTAGTTGGAATGATCCGTGAGAAAATCTCCTGGTCCGACATCACCACTTATAAATTGACAAGGATCGGGAGAACTGTTTCTACACTGTTTCTACATGCCCTCGATACAGTACAAAACTGTGTTTGCGACGAAACAAAATTGAAGCCCATGATCAACATATAACAGTGCAGGTTCATTTCTTCTTCCCCTTGGATGCTGGTTTCTTACCTTTCCCCTTCTTATCAGTCTCTGAATAATCATCGTCGCTTTCCTCACCATCGGATGATATCTCCTCCGGAACAACAGTCGTCTTTGATGACGAGCTAGCACCCGAACCAGTTCCAGACTGCCCTGCCCCATCCATGGTCAAATCGATACCAGCAGCCTGAACTGCCTGACTCAAAGCCAACCGTTGTTCCACATTTGCTGCCGCCGCATACCGAGTCCCTTTAAGCATCACAATCTCCTTCAACCAGCCATTCTCCCTCCGCAAATCCGCTACCTCCTTCTCCAACTCTTCTGCGCGACTTGTTAGGTCTGATACCGACCGCTCCAAGTTAATTGTCCGCTGTTTCTTCTTGATCCGAAACCGGGCTAGACAACCATTGTCAACGTCCCGCGCCCGGACTGATTATTTTCTCAAACCTCACCAGATGCTGCTGTATTTCGGCGCCGTTTTTCTTCAGCGATCGCTGAACGCTCGGCCTCTGGTAAATCGATCTCCGTTCTGGACGGGGAACTAGCGGACCCTGGGGTTGGAGCGACAACATCTGAAGTGGAAGATTGCTGAACGGGTTGGGAGGATGATGTGGCAGATGTCGTCCGACCCCCTTGGTTATCCGCTCGTGGTAGTGCTGGCAGTGCCGGCGGGGTGTTGTGGTGTGGACTCGTAAACAGGATCGGCGGGATGATTGGTGCATGATGCGGGAAGCTATACGCTGGGTGGTGCCCTTGTTGATGTGCAAGCTGGTTCCAAGCGAAGTCTAATGATGATATGGGTGGTAGCTGTGGGTGGGCCATCCCTCCTTGGTGGAAGAGATTGTTGTAAAACGGATGTGGATTTACGTTCACCAATTGGGCGAAGGATTGACCAAATTCTGTGCCAGAACCAGATGCTCCTGCGATCTGTGCTAGTAGAGCCGCGTCATGGATGCCCGACTAGCGCAGAAATTAGAATATTAAGGAGGGAAGCTCGGGGCGCGCCTACTCACTTACCCCACTAACACCCCCAGATTGAGTGGAAGAAGACGAAGAACGTGACCTTTGGGGTTTCCGACCTTGGTTTGTTTCTCCCGTGCGTGGCGGTTCGTTGTCCATGTCGAAAGCAAATACAAGTTGTTCCCAGTGTTCTAATTCTGCTTGGGCCTTGGGAGAAGCTGCATGCAGCTGAAGATTACCTGTGTCCTCGTCTTTGAAAGAGGGCATTCCTATTGAGATACTCCATGTTGCTCCAGAGTTGTAGGGACGACATTAACTAAGAGAGGGGTCCCCGATTCGCCATCAGAGGACAAGATTGCGTTAGTTGAAGTGAGGTGCACGTCACATTCATCAACTTCCCATTTCTATTTCTGGCAGCCTTATCGTCTCCTTCCAACGCAAATACCTTTGCCAACACCTCGACATTGTGTCGTCTTGCGCAGGGTTTTTCCCATACCCTCGCGTGCGGCTCACCTCTAGCCAGTGCCTGTCGTCGAGTCTGGTCAGATGGCTTTCGACGCATGACTCCGACCCCCCTTGTCCATCAAGAGCATTCTAAGCACGGATGTCGAATTCCTGCTCTCATTATTCGGCTTTCTACCAGAGAACGCGTTCCAAATGCTCGTGGCTCATCACCGAAAACAGGGACATAAAGACTAGAACTATATTTCCATCCTTTTGTAGATGCTTTTCGGAAGTGGCACTTTTCATAAGCCCTTACCCTCTCAACTAGGCCTGTGCATTTCTCTTATACCGCAATAGCAAACGATTGTTGTAGTTGGCTGTGACGTCGGGTGTACGCTTGTGGCAAATCTAATCTATTGCGTCTGTGTTGATTTGTCAGCCAATTACGCGTCGATTGACGCGTAAGGGAATTCATTAAGCCAGACCTCAGTCCCCTTGCTTCCTGTCTTCATCGACACCCACACCTCGCACAATGGTTCGTCAGTCTCCTAGTTATTTGGACCAATTATGAATGTATGCGATCACAGATTATTCGCATAAGGTCCAAGGATGGCAACTTTCGGTTCGACCTCCAACCCTCCGATGATGTATCCGTGCTTCTGGATAAGGTACACAGCTCTTCTAGTCATTAATCGTGATATTCATGATAGCCTCTCTCTATAGATCCTGTCAACAGCGGCTGACGCCGACCCATCGAGCATCACTATATCTAATCAACCGCGGGGTAACGAAGTCAAGATTGAGGTTCTGAAAGGCAGAACACTACAGAACCTCGGACTCAAGTGCGCACCTCGTGGTTTACTTGACTGCTCGACAACTCACTCGTCTTCATCAGCCATGGTGACTTGATTTTTGCGTCATATCAATCCAAACCCGCGTCATCATCTAGCAGTACCACAGCTACGGCTTCCACCGACACAATCAACGTCTTCAATACCCCCGTCGCGAAGCGGCCATGGGAGCTCGTAAAAGAAGACCCAGTTGACGAATACTGGCGTTCACGAGATGGCAAGATTCCACGGGGAAGGGACGCACAGTTCTGCAAACATGGGCCGAAAGGCATGTGCGACTATTGTATGCCCCTCGAGCCATATGACGCCGCATATCATAAGGAGAACAACATCAAGTATCTTTCGTACCATGCATATCTTCGCAAGATCACACCTAAGCAAACGACTTCGGCGTCATCGTTCCTCCCTCCCCTCAACCCTTTGTCCTACAAGGTCAAAGTCCCTTGTCCAACTGGAAGCCATCCACCCTGGCCTGCTGGTATCTGTACAGGATGCCAACCTTCGACGATCACCTTGCAGTCGCAGCCTTTCCGTATGGTTGATCATCTGGAAATAGCTTCTATGGAGATCGTTGACCGGTTCCTCGAGGCCTGGCGGAAGACAGGTTTGCAGCGATTTGGATGGTTGATTGGTCGGTATGAACCATATGACAAAGTACCCATGGGAGTCAAGGCTGTTGTCGAGGCGATCTATGAGCCACTGCAACAGGGAGAACTGGATGGTCTGACTCTTGGTTGGCCCTGGGAAGAGGAGAGTCGAATCCGCGACTTATCTGCTGCCGCATCCATTCCTCTCACCGTCGTTGGTTACATCTTCACCGATTTGACACCAACACCCGAAGATCGAACAAAGAACATCTATAAACGCCATCCCCAGTCCTTCTACCTCTCCTCTCTTGAAGCCATCTTCGCCGCGAAACTCCAAAAGGACAATCCAACCGCTTCACGATCGTCACCGACCGGCCAATACGGTTCGAGACTTGTAACGGCGGTGTTGACAGCGACAGAGGACGGCCAAGTTGACGTTGCAGCTTATCAAGTCTCTGAGCAGGCTGTGGCCATGGTCGACGCGGATATGATTGAAGCGAGTGTTGACCCTGGTATTGTGCGCGTCAAGGAAGAGGATCGGAGCGAAGACTCAGCAAGGTACATACCTGACGTGTTCTTCTCGTACAAGAACGAGTATGGTCTGGAGGTAAAGAAGACCGCGAAGCCTTGCTTCCCCGTGGAGTACCTCTTGGTGAATGTACGTATGCCTTGGCTTGTATCTCCTTGCTTTCCGACTAATTATGTTTGAATTTCGTAGGTGACGCACGGTTTTCCGCAAAATCCCTCTCCTCTCTTCAGCTCGACACAATTCAAGATTGAGAACAGACCAGGGTTAGAGGACCAAACCCTCGACAACGTCATGTCCCAGCTCCTCAAATTAGACGCTCCAAACATCCATGACAGCCGGACAGCCAAACCGGGAGAAGCTCATAAACGTATTGAGTTGGCGAGGTGGCTCAGTGACTGGCATTTAATCGCGTTCTTGGGCACAACGCAGTTGATTTCTGATGTGAGTATTCCTTTCCCTGCCTCCGGAACCAGATCACGTTGATAGCTTTGGATACTGTAGGAGGACCTCAAGTTGATCATGCGAACTGTGACAAATCCAAAGATCTTTGAAGACATCTCTCTATTTGACCCGGTCCTCAACTCGGATAGCTGGCAGACTCTGATGGCATTCACACGTGAAAGTGCTCGTAAGTAATCCCTCTGTTCTATTTCCACTTCTAGCATTAAGCCTTTCTACTTAACGTTAGCTACTGCCCCTTCATCTTCGGCACCGGCCTCATTGGGTGGCTCTCACATGGACGATGACATTCCTCCGGAGATCTTTGATCAAATCGCCGCTGAAAGCACTGCAAGTGGAGGGGGAAGTTCAAGTGGAGCCCGGATTTGTCCACACTGTACGTTCGAGAACACGCACGGTGGACATGATTGTGAAGTTTGCGGGCTCCCGCTATGATTGTTCCTTCTTGACTACGACGAGGACAGTCAACAGGAAATTACTAATATGCATGGAAAAGGGGGAAAAACAAAGTAAGGAGATAGGGCCAGCCTGTATTTATGTGTACACAGACCCAAGGAAATCATGAATGTACAACGCTTTGTGAACCCGCGGTTGAGTATGTAGAATGGAGAGAAACCCGCGATCGTATTGGCAATTGGTGAAAAGAGTACGAATAGCTTTGCAGAGTGTATATATGCATATAAAATATCGTTCTCTATTGTGCACCTTTTAAACCCTGGAAGCCAATGGCGAAGATATACAACAAACAATAGTTCGACCCCACAGAAAGTAAAAAGAAATTGAACCACATCCGTCATAAGGTTAAAGCAAGTGGTCTTGTGCTGCCCTACCGGATAAACCCATTACTGGGTGAAGATCCACCAACCCGCAAAAGCGAGACCGAACAAGATACCGAGCGCACGTGCAACGATGACAACGACCAGTGCTTTGCGGATGGCGGCGTAGAAGGTGCTTAGAGCTGATCCAGACCAATTTATCCTTGGAGCGGGTTTTCAGTTATCCAGAAGTCTAAGAATAGTCGCAGCCACTTACCGGCGGTCGTTGACACCTCCAGCGCGGAGGCTCGCTTCCCATCCGCGAATAACCTCTCGGTAACGTTTACCAAACACCCTGTAAAAAGAAGGCCACAGTCAAACTCCGAACCAATAGTATCATAGATAACCAGTGACCCACCAAATCCAAAAATTGACATCAGGATACGAAAATCTGGGGAAGACGCTGGCAAGACTTGGAGCCACGTACTCCACCCGGAAATCCTCCACCACGTCTTGATATGGGAGTTGCATGTATTGTGAAAGCGGTGACTCGTTGCCTTGCTCCTTGGGAGGTATGGTGTTGCGGGGGGATTGCGGCAATATCATGTAAGACATGAGGTCAAGGGTCATCCCCAACGAGAGGCCCCAAAGTTTTAGCGTATTGGGCAAGTAGCCCTTTTCAATAACGTCGTGTGTGCTTGTGAACTTGTTCTTCTTCTCTGAAGGAGTATGGTCGTCGAGGGATGGCAAAGGTTCAAGGATAATTGCGGGAAATTCCATGCTTCCTACGAGTGCGCGGATAAGGAAGCGGAGAGCAGTGGAATTGCGAGGTGCAATGCGCGATGCGGCATCGACGCTGACGGTGGACCATTTGGGTGATGAGATGGGCGAGACGAGAGATGCGAGAGGTATCCAGTGGAGAGTGGTGGTAGCGATTGGATCTGGAGGTAGTGCTGTTGGTGTAACCTGGAGGAAGACGTAGGGGGAGAGGATCATGAGGAGACGTTTTCCGAGCGAAGTGGTGATTTCACGGTCGTCGAGCTGGCCGACGCAGGTATAATACTTCTCAGCGAGGTCGATACCAATTTCTTCCCATGTTTGGCGCATAGCTTTAGGAGTTTACAACTCTTGTGTTAGGGGCGAAGACAATACAGGGGCTGTGTTAGACATACCAGTATAGAGCCCGCCTTCATCGTCCGCCTCAGTCCGACCGCCAGGGAAAGCAGCATGCGCCTCGCGTCCGTTGCGTACACGACCTTGTGCTAGAGAAGCACTATCTGCAGAGTCGGCTTTGCGATGAAGGAAGAGAATTTCAGGTCGAGATTTAGGATCCTTGACCCAATCTTGTTCAAAGAATTCCGTTAGGGTGGGCGGTGTGGACGAGGGATCTGGAAGTTTCGCAGTGGGTGCAGGGACGACGCGGATGAGGAGGGCAACGGCAGCTCGACGAGGTTCTGGGAATATGTTAGGAATAACTGATATCAATGTAACGGATGAATGACGTACGAGTCGGAGGGGATGCGATCATGCGGGGCGGGGTTGAGCGAATGCGTTGCAACGCCCGAGCTAGGAGCGCAGTGACGAAGACTGGTTTCTCTGTCATAATGGCTGGTTTCTCTGGATCAGAAGCAATGTCAGTGGCTAGCCGACGTGCGGAAACCTAGCGGAGCAGACCTTTGGGCATGATGGTCGTAAGTATCGTCTAAGAGAGGTCAGCGGGAGGAGAAGTTCATGGAGTTTTACAATCCCCAACCAATTTGTTGCCTGACGTCGTTTCTCGGCATCTCCCGACCCTGAAGCTCATGAGATACCCGGCTTACTCGTCCTTCCTATGGGTGCAATCACAAGCAAATCATCCTCACATACTCTTAACTTTGCTGGTTGTACTACTCTTGTTCAACGGGTTAGGTTTGGACATGTCATGGAGACGCCCTAGTTGAAAGTCTGGGGTTTCATATTGGTCAGCTGATGTGGTGTTGTATCAGGTTCTATCTTAAAGCTTAATGAGCGATGCGGTCCGATCAAAACGACATAACCAAGTTGAAATGCTCAGTCAAGAAATAGGGGCCCGTTTCGCCACACT
The DNA here is from genome assembly GCA_018524895.1 of Podaxis sp. C-F-101400. Lineage (NCBI taxonomy): Eukaryota > Fungi > Basidiomycota > Agaricomycetes > Agaricales > Agaricaceae > Podaxis > Podaxis sp. C-F-101400. The sequence goes on along the minus strand of JAEUWR010000187.1, from coordinate 160,842 downwards.
GCCTCAAGTGAAATTCGCGCATAGTCAAATTGGTTATATCTACAGACAGAATAAGTCCGCCAAGAGGTGGTATGCAAGAGGGGTCTACAGAATAGGGCGGGTTATATCTCAACCCATCCTGCATCAGTCTCTTCGGGACTGACAAGGAGATTAAGAACGAAGTAAATAGCACTTGCACCTAGACGCATCCCAAGGCCACGATACAGCTGCCCGAGCCCTGTACTCTTCCAAATGCTCTCGGGCTCGTCGTCCAGGTTGCTCGCCTCCTGCTCTTCTTTCTCTCCATCTTTGCTCTTGGCAGACTTGGAATTTCTTCTGCGAGGGGAACGGCGAGTAATCGGGAGGTCCGAGCGTTCTTCTGTCAATATATGCCAGAATGCGTCCACAACGCCGTTGTATGGTGCTGGTCGTAGTTCAACGCAGCCCTTGATGGGCTCAGCAGTCCCACGAACTTGCACCTGGAGTCGGCGACGAATGGTTTCAATTGGTAGTGTCACGAGTAAGCCAATGCAACTAGCTGCGAGTTCAGCACAACCCCACGCGATAGGGTGAGACTCCTCGGTAATGTGAGAAGCCCCAAAGTACGAGGCAATAAGCCCCGGGAGTGCAAAGGACACCAGGGGACGCACTGCACTGTCGAGGAGTGTCGGAATAAAAAGGTTAGGGTGCAGGTAAATGCCCTTTAGTCCTCCCTCATCGCGAAGGATCTTGTGCAGTGCGTCAAAGGGTCCAGTATAAGTTCGGTATCGAGCGGTAAATGACTGCACCACCAAACGCGTTCTAATAAGATCCAGAGGCGAGAGTATGAACCCGGTGAGAACGTGTGAGGCAATGGGAAGCATTATGGGTGGCTGGTGAAACGGGGACATAGATGGGAAGAATAGCGATTGCATGAATTGGTTTATGAGCGGTTGCATCGATGTCGAAAGCATCTCGGTCAAAGTCGACGTAAGGAGCCCTATGAAACAAAGTGTTGAGTTGATCGAAGCATTTCATCCCAAGGGTACACACACCTTTCCAGAGCGCGAGCCAACCCTCGAAACGGAAGCGCCCAACCCTTTTAATCATGTTCCAGACGCCATCTACGCTGCCAACGGGAATGATGTACTCTGGCCGTGTGCCTTCTTCCAGAACAGACCGGCGAATGACGTAGCCTTGTTCATCGGTTGGTCGCGGAGCTGGGTATCGTTTTGCAGTTCCAGCATTATGTGGGTCCGTAAAGTAAGAGTCATCGTTGTCAGAGTCACTGAACTACAATTTCGGGTGGCAATCCATTATTAACAAGGGCCGAAGAACCATGACCATTGAGCTGGACGTACTGTCTCTTCATGCTCTTCTACGTATTCCTCCTCTGCTTGGGGTTCCCCTGCATCCCGTGGCACCCATTGGACTTGAAGCAATAACTTTCCAATCTCCCACGGATTCACAAGCGCAGTACTTGTGTACTGAAGGACGGCGGAAGCAACGACCGTTTTGAAAAGTTGAGCGGGGTTGATTCCTGAAGGTTCGGACAAGTCAAGAGAGGGTGATAATTCGAAGATTGAATTTCGCGTCGGGCGTGTTGACCATTGATACGCCTGAGCTACTGGTTCTGGAGCGGACGTCGAAGTTGCGTTTGGTTTCGGAACATTCGGAGCTGGGGGAACAAAGGCCCAGGCATTAGAAGGATCAATATATAGGTCTCGAAGAGAAGGCGGCGCAGTCATGACATTGAACGGCCAGGTCGAAAGTCAGTCTGAAAAGTTGCTCTGGCTCGCAGTTGGCTGAGACTTGTGTCCCAGCATGGCTGGACGCTCTTTCCTTTTTTGGCTTCCCGCCCACGTGTTCATTCCTCCTCCGAGCGGCCTCTCCTATTCTGCCAGCGCTTATCCGTCGACGGCGTCCAAAAGGTTCTTCGGCATGGATAATACACAACTTGATCATTGACCACGAGCATACTACGCTTCCCAACCTCGCAGTAACTCTCGACACCACTACCCACCATGACCTCACCCAGTGTTACGGCTGTTCCATTTCCCCGATGGCTCCCTTCCGGTCGTGTCACCACCCTTCATCGATCCCGTCACGGACTTATTTAGCTGCAGGCACACTAGTGGTAGTTTCACACGTCCCCGGTTCACCAGGAGTTTGGCCTTGTTCTGGGCTCTGCATGGACGCACTTTGTGTGGCAGATCTCCCTAGCTTCTTTGATCTGAAGTATCTCCCCGCTGCTTATTTCCATGGAGGCAGGGTGCTGTGGGTTTCCGAGCAGTTTGATTTACACTTGAGCGTTAGCTGAAGACGTTGCGGGCAGGAGAATTCCATTTTGGCCTTGGCGGACGGAAACCGGCAATGAGGATGCTTTATCTGGGCAGCCTTCACCGTCCGGCGACGACGTGTGACTGTGACATTGAGCTTCCTGTTCGGGGAGTGACATCAGCCAAATACATGTTGGTCTAATTCGCCTGCCCCCCACGCTCTCTAGATCTTCGCTTGCCCTTGTTCTTGTTTCTCTCTTTCAACCCCCCTCCGACGACTCTAACTTGACTTCCTTCTCCTCCACACTGTTCTAATTCCATTCCCACTCCTGCCCGTTGTTTCCCAATGGCGACCAACGGCGCAGCACCCACAGACCCAGCCCAACTAGATACCGTTCTGAAACAAGACGCCGAACGGAAGGGCGTTCCAGTTCACAGTTTCGACCCAGATGCCCCTCCTCAAGAAAAGGCCGCTGCTGCGCGCAAGGGACGCGACCAGCTTGATAGCATTGTGGCCAGCGACAAGAAACGTCCCGCTGTTGCCGAGAAAGGTGCGTTTAATCTGGTTCTCTGAATGCCAACTCATTGCAAGTGCCTAATTCGCCTGTAGAGCTAAAAGTAGAACCAGGACGCTCGAATGTAGTTCCGACAATCACTGTCGAGGATCATGATGGACCCAAGCCCTTGGTCAAGGCCAAGGACGCGCCGGAATCGCCCCAGGATGTTCAAGAGGATGCTGCGGCCAATGAGATTCCTGGAGCCATGCCTACGGATCCTGCTCCAGCCATTCCCGATTGGTACCGCGTAGGCTGGCGCCAAGTCTCGGGCATTGACAATTCTCCGCCAACTGAGGGGGAGGAAAGGGATAGGAACATCCTCGAGTTGTTCCTCAGCGAGCAGTTCTATGGCGACTGGTATCATAATGCTGCAGTGATTGTTTTCGTACGTTTCATCCGATCGAGCAGGATATACCACCTTTTCTAATATTAAACCTGACAGGCTGTTTTTGCGTCACACTTCCTCACTCGCTTTGGCTTTGGGTGGGGCTGGTTATTCATTCTACTTGCTTTCTGCAGCACCTACTACTCCACATCTATGACGCGTACGAGGAGACATGCAAGGGACGATATCCAGCGTGAGCTCGTCAAGACAGGGCTGGCGTCTGAGCACGAAACTGCGGATTGGATGAATCACTTTTTGGAACGCTTCTGGCTGATTTATGAACCCGTTCTTTCTGCAACCGTTATTTCCTCCGTGGATCAGATCTTGAGCGCGAATACTCCACCATTTTTGGACTCTCTGCGTCTGACAACCTTCACTTTGGGAACCAAAGCACCGAGAATTGACAAAGTTAGGACCTTCCCGAAGACCGAAGACGATGTTGTTATGATGGACTGGGGCATCTCTTTCACGCCTAACGACACCTCGGAAATGACCCAACGCCAGATTACACAGAAGGTCAATCCAAAGATTGTGTTGTCGATTCGGGTTGGTAAGGGTCTGGCGGCAGCGTCTATGCCCGTTCTTTTGGAGGATATCACCTTCAGTGGCCTCATGCGGATTCGTTTGAAGCTGATGTCCAACTTTCCCCACGTCCAAGTGGTGGACATCTCCTTTGTCGAGAAACCTGTGATCGACTACGTCCTCAAACCTATTGGTGGTGAAACATTCGGTTTCGATATTGCCAACGTAAGTTGTTGAGCGTGCCATTTGAAGCCATTTCTGAACTTGCCGTCATCAGATCCCCGGTCTGTCTGCGTTTATCCGTGACATGACGCATATGACACTTGGTCCAATGATGTACGAGCCTAATGTATTCACTCTGAATCTCGAACAACTTCTGTCTGGCAAACCTCTCGATGCTGCAATCGGCGTTCTTCAAGTTACTATTCATTCTGCCCGCGGAATTAAAGGCACCAAGATTGGTGGTGGAACTCCTGACCCCTATGTCAGCCTCACTATCAACGACCGCCAAGAACTTGCCCGCACCAAGTACAAGCACAACACGTACGTTTAACTTTCCCATCCCAAAACTCTACTTACGTATGTGGGTGTAGTTACAACCCAACATGGATGGAGACGAAGTTCATTCTGGTCAATTCTCTCAGCGAGAACCTCATTCTCCATCTCTATGACTACAATGACCACAGGAAGAACACCCTTCTCAGCACCGCTACTTTTGAACTGTCAAAGCTCGTGGACGATGCCTCGCATGAAGGCATTGTTTCGCCGCTGTTGAAGGATGGCAAGGAACGTGGAGAATTGCGTTATGATGTTACTTACTATCCTGTCTTGGAGGTTCCTGAGGGTTCGACTGAGGTTCCCGAGTCCAGTACGCTCGTGCACTGTTACTACTGCTGCTTATTCTCATCTCTACTGTGATGCTTAGGTGTTGGTATCGTTCGTCTGGTCATCCACCAAGCCAAGGACCTCGATCAATCCAAGTCCCTCTCTGGTGATCTTAACCCCTTTGCCAAAGTCTTCCTCGGAAATGACACCATCAACGACGTCTTCTCCACTCCTCGATTCAAGCACACCATCTCGCCGGTCTGGGAAGCTCCATACGAATTCCTTTGCTATGACAAAGATTCCTCTGTTATTACGGTCAAAGTCATCGACGATCGTGATTTCCTCAAGGATCCCTGTGTTGGGCATATGTCGATTAGACTTACGGACTTGTTGAGCTGTATGGGCGAGGCTGGCCGTGACTGGTTCCCCTTGAGTGGTTGCCAGTCTGGTCGCCTTCGACTTTCAGCAGAGTGGAAACCCGTTGCTATGGCCGGTAGTTTGCATGGTCTTGATCATTATAAGTTCCCCATTGGCGTTGTTCGGTTGCACCTTATCAAGGCTACCGATGTCAAGTACGCGTTTTATGCCCTGGTATATGGAACTGAAATTGATACTTTGCGTCTAGGAACGTTGAGGCTACCCTTGGTGGCAAGGTGAAGAGATCGACAATGCATGTACGGCAGCCGTTACTAACCCTTGCTTTCTTAGAGTGATCCTTATGTTCGCGTTGTGACTGCCAATTCAGTAAAGGGTCGTACGGAAGTCGTCAACAACAGTAAGATTCTAGTTAACGACACTGAGATTCGTGTCTCACGCCATGGTTAGACCTCAGCCCGGTCTGGGATCAAATCCTTTACATCCCAGTCCACTCACTTAAGGAGACCTTCTTGCTTGAATGCATGGACTATCAGCACTTGACAAGGGTAAGCTCCCAACAAACTCTTGGTGATGTTACTGACACATTATGTAGGACCGTTCACTTGGTACAGTCGAGCTTCACATCGCCGATCTCGCAAAAGAATCCAATGACCCCGAATATCCATACAAATCTACGGGTATTAAGTCCGCCGAGGATCCTATTCGTCTTGATAAGGGTGAAGGTTACAAAGGACGTCTGACCTACACTGCTGAGTTCGTCCCGGCTCTGGCACTCAAGAACCTCGCTTTCAGCAGCCACTCGAACCAAGGACAACAACGTTTGGCTAATGATGATGGTTCCTCCGTACATACCAATGACACCATGTCTTCTTCGGACCACGAGATGCAGGCCATTCCGCCAGGTGTCACGATCAAAGTTACAGAGAAAGGCAATCATCGCGTCACTCAGTCTATGGATTCGACCGCTACGGGAGCCAGTGGGACGTCTACCGGAAATGGTGTGTCGGATAACAACGGCAACGGTACCAAGTCTAGTGAATCTTCGACTCCTATTTCTCCGTCTTCCGCGAAAAAAACTCAGACCCACGAGGAGCGAGGTGTCGAGATGAGCATCAGGGAACTCCTTACTCATCGTGAGTTTACGCTGTCCCTTGTTAAGTTAATTCATGGTTTGATACCTCTCGACAGAATCTGGTATTGTTGTCTTCGATATCATTTCTGGTCACTTGGTGAAAAAGGCGCGACTGGAGGTCCTTCTGGACGATGGTTACTGGCCATGCTTCGGCACCAACAAGTCGAATAGCACCAATGCTCAGTGGGGTTACGTCGGCGAAGGCTTTATCAAGGAGATCGATTTCAGTCAAATATGCCTCCGGCTCAATGAGGCGGACGAAGGCTCCAAGGAAGACATTGTTGGTGAATGGAAAGGTGACGCCAAGACGTTCCTCGAAAAGGCTATTGTGCGTCTCTTCCTGGGCTACTTGTCCCGGCTTTCAACTGAACGATGGCTCGTTAGGCTGGTCCCCAAACTATGACTTTGACCCATGACGATGACGAATCAACAGTTATGGTCGAGGCTCGATACATCCCCGTCCCCATCAAATTGGAGCCTAGGGAGACTGTCAATAGTATGTGTCTCATGATTTACAGAATTACCTCGGGTTGACACATCACCTTAAGATATGGGCATCCTCCGGGTTGATCTCCTTGATGGTCAAGAAATTCGCGGTGTCGATCGCGGCGGTAAATCCGATCCTTATGCTGTCTTCACGCTCAACGACCAGAAGATATTCAAGTCCCAGACAAAGAAGAAGACGCTTGCTCCGGAATGGAATGAGAACTTCACGTGTCAAGTGGTATGCTGTGACCTATTCCCATGAAGGATACTTTTTTATTTACACCATGTCACATCTAGCCATCTCGTGTTGCGGCTGATTTCTCCGTCGAAGTCTTTGACTGGAACCAAATTGAACAAGCTAAAAGCCTTGGCACAGCGCGGATTGACCTCACCGACCTTGAGCCATTTACATCCACCGAGCGCATCCTGCCTCTGACCAGCCCCAAACATGGAGCACATGGACAAATTCGTATTCGTCTCCTCTTCCACCCCGAAATTCTTGCCAAATCCCGCCAGAAGACCTCAACCTTCAGCACTGCAGGACGCGCAGTTACTCAAATTGGTTCCTTGCCCGTATCCGCTGGAAAAGGTGTCTTCCAAGGCGTTGCTAGTGTTTTCAAACGCGGAGACAAGGACAACGATGAGATTGTTCCTCCGGTACCTGATCTTCCTTCTGGCCAATCCTCTCATCCTGTTGGCATGCCTTCGTCAATAGCTGCTCAGAGCGAGCCTTTCCCTCAGTCCAAGTTTTCTATGGATGGCGCTCCAGCGCAACCGGGTACACTACGGGTGACAGTGATCGACGCTAAAGACCTTTCTGTTAACGAGACCAAAGCATATGTCATTGTTCGCGTTGGCGACAGGGAGAACAAGACAAAACATTCACATCACAAGACCGCGACACCTGAATGGTAAGTAGTACCGCTTCCCCTAATTACATACCCTCTAACCCTGTGTACAGGAACGAGTCGTTCCTCTTCCCAGCGTCGACTGCTACTAGTAAAATCTACGCTTGGATTCATGACCACAAAACTCTTGGCAAAGACAAGGAATTGGGTTCAGGAGAAGTTGACGTACGAACATCTCTGTCTTGCATTCTGACACAACCCCTTGCTGATGTTAGCTCATAGATCTGGCGACATATTCAATCTAATGGGATCTCGTCCGCTGATGTCTCCCTTGAGTTGCGCCACAATGGCCTCTTGAGGCTACGGCTTGAATATGACCCTACGGTGAATCCAAGCGGTGGTAGTTCAATATCCTCTGGTGAACATATCTCCAGGACGTCTATCGTGTCCCCGTCCCGCTTCAGCATACGCGGGCGCCGTCCGGGCGCCGAAGGTGATGATTGATTATAGATGTGCGTTGAAACGGACACCAGTTCCTACTCAAACTTTTTTTTTCTTTCTCCTTTTAATGACCCGTATTTGATGTGCAATTTCACATTTCACTCGCCACTACATGCATCCCATTTTATTTCCTTATACTTGCCCCAGTTGCTTCGCTAGCTAGTTATGACTTTTTTGAGCGAAACGTAATACGAACAGATGTTCGCGGCCTGCTCGCCGTTGCAGGACAATCTGAGAGGTTGAGGGATCAACACAGCTATTACCAAGCGTGGAAAGTGAATAGCGTACTTGGCTTTCGAGATTGTGCTTTTGCAACATTCGTTGCTGTATCTTGGGTATATTGTTTTGCTTGAGTGCGACAAGGTAAAACCGTCCCTTTTCTGATAGCAAGTCCTAACAGTAAGCCGTCAGAGCTCGGTGCACGACCTCTTGGATGTCTGTTACCTCGATGATCTCCAGAAACGTATCTGTTACTTGTGTACCATCATACCCACCCGCCCAGGCACCCGAGATGCTCCCGGCTTGCTGAGCCATCTGAGCCTCCTCATATTCAGTAGGTACGTATGGAGGGTTGAAAAGAACGATGTCGACTTGATGCCGGAGGCGGGACATGAGAGGTGATGCAAAGGACGCATTTATGCACTCAAGCGGAACCTTGAATCCTCTCGTGAGTATCTCTCCCAGCTTCGTGTGTAAAAAGGTGCGAAACCTTGTTCTGATCACCAGTGCGTTGGGAACAATGGCAAGCATGGGGGTTTATATCCGTGCATAGATAAACTGAGTTGGGTTTAGAGAAACGGCATCGCCTATAGAGATGGGAGATTTTCGTACGGACGGAAGGCCCCAAGATCTGCGCAATGAACGAGGATACACAGCCAGACCCAGAGCTAGTAGCAATGAGATTTCAGGCCCGTCGATCAACGTATGGAAGTGGCTGTTACTTACCCAATTTCCAAACAGATGAGCGGCTTGGAATTTTTCAGATCCTCAACGTCAGACTCAAGTGCGTCGAGGAAGAGGAATGTATCCTCTGTTTACAGTTTTAGTGTCATTCTCAGGTCATTTTTATCAACTTACCCGCAGGTTCGTAAATCAGATCATAGTCTTTGCTTGTCAGGTGCAAGAGGTCAGGAGTAGGAATCATATCTTATCGTAAGCACTGCCGGCGGACCGGCGGTGTTGGCGGAGGGTTGCCCCTGTCTCAAATAAGATAATGCGGTTGAGTCGAGCTGCCTAGCCTCGTTGCGGCCGCGTTTCGGGAACGCAGGGCGCGGGGCGATAGCCTAGAGTACATAGATGACTCATATACTAATAGACGCGCCTTTCTCAACGTGTCAAACCTGTAAAAGATACCTTTCTGCGCAGTTACCTACTATGTCCGCGGTGCGTTGAGACTTGTTTTGTCGCATCTCGGTTTTCATGGGATTGCTTCAGGGTGGTGTCATGAAATTACTAGAACCGCAAGAGCTTCAAGTTGCTGGGCAACCACGATCCGGCCAAACTCGTGCAGTCGGTGCAGTTCGCATCCAGCTGCAGTCTGCCCACCTCGAGAAAGAGGGTGGTTTGCGATCGTTCCTCCCACCACCTAGTCCCTTTGTCGAGATTTCAATCAATGACGAATTCATAGGACGCAGTAAGCAGGTGCACAGTACGTACGTACACATGAACTCGCCACGAAGTATTATCTCCGTTGATTACATTTCTGACTATCTTACTAGACACGACCCTTATTGGTTCCCTCAAGCGTTTCATGCCCTTATCCACTCTTCACAGGATTCTATTGTACTGTCTGTTTTGAGCAGCCGTTCGTCCTCCTGGAGAACAAAGCTTGTAGGCAAGGCGAGCTATCGTGTATCCAAGCTGGAGGCAGAACCCTTTCATCTCGCCATTAGTGAGAAACTTTGGAAAAAGGACAAGGAACGAGGTTCCATCCTGTTCGACGTTGTGTTGTATAAGCCCACACAAGTCTCCAGCTCCGAAGACGACTCCAGTGAGCACTGATATTCCTTACCGCTGTGGAACTGTGACGAGCGAGTACGTAGCATTGGGGATCGTGACCCTCATATTGTACGGAGCCAAAGACCTGTCTTTTGGAGACATACCAACGAGTCAGCTCAGGCCCAGGGTCATTGTGAGGACAGATATAGATGAGGTGGGCCTCCAGGCAACGCCGTTGGGTGTCTCGGGCAATCCGGAGTGGAACTCACAATGCGAGATTCTAGCCATGCAAGGCAGGAGGACAAGACTCGTTCTTGAGGTGAAGAATAGCGTTTACGATCTGGGTCACATAACTTTGCCACTCGGGGATCTCCTCAGTGGAGTAGGCCAGAATGGACGATGGTGGCCTCTAAGCGGTAGCCCAATGGGTCAGCTGAGGCTTAAGGCTGAATACAAGGCCCTATCAATCAACTAGAAAACTGCGATGTTATTATAACCACGAAGCTTCTGTACGTATGCACTGGGGCGGCTCGGGCATATATCTTAGTACATTAGAGCACACACCTTTGTGGATATTAATTAGGTTCAGCGTTAAGCACCTTCCAATTAATGCCAGAACCGTGTCCGTATTTTGCCTCCAGCCATTCATTAGCTTTCTTAAAATGCTCGTTACCGAGAAAGCCCCTATGAGCTGAAAGGGGAGAGGGATGGGCCGACCTCAGTACAAGGTGCTTTCTCTACGTATGTAATAGGAGTGGATGTTAGTGTTCATTAATAATCGAGGCTGGAACGACTAACCTCATCCACACCGATAGAGTCACACGTTTTCTGGGCCGGGAGACCCCATGCCATGAAGACGACACCAGGATGGTTTTGTCTCGACGAAACTTTGCGAAGAACCTCAGCAGTGAAAGTCTCCCAGCCTTTTTTGGCATGGGAGCCTGCCTTGTGGGCTCGAACGGTCAGGCTCGTATTAAGCCATAGAACACCAAGCTCAGCCACACGGCTCAGATCACTGCGCGAGATGGGAATTGGCTCGCCATTTCGTTGGTTGGAACGGAGTATGTTTAACGCACCCTGAATTTGGTGTTGTGAACCCAGGAATATCCTGACAGAGTTGCTTGTAGATATTTTTCAGCGAACCGGGGACCTTTGTCGGAGGTAGTACAGAAAACGAAAGTCCTGATCGGGATGTGTCGATGAAGTTAGTTTTAGCACCAACGTTCCAGTGGCTTACCATGCGCTTGGCCAACATCATGATAGGGGTCCTGAGTTCTCCGTAAGTCTGGAGCTCTAACAGTCGGGCGTCGGAGTAACGTACCTGACCAAGAATAACAACTTTGACTCGGTCAAGCGGTGTAAGTCTTGACCATGAGTATATTTGTTCCACTGAAGTTGGAGTGTCATTAGTGAAGGCGGAAAGAGAAGATGCGCAAGGCGCTTACTTGGAGGATAAACAGTGTTCGAAACGTTTTCCTCGGCCAGGAATTGCTTGAGCTAAGTCGCAATACATAAGCAAGGTGGGGCGTGCTGAGAAAGACCAAGGAAAGCACCTTCTTGAAGTAAGGCTTCGCGAATTCCGACTTGAGAGCATCGTACCAGGACTTGTCCATGGTTTCTTCTTCAAGCGCATCAAGGGTTGCCTGGACCGTCTCCTTACTCTTCCTCGAAGGAGCGCTTTTGACAAGTTCGAGTAATACTGCATCTGTGGGGTCCTGCGCCAGTTTCTTGTTCTTCGTACTTGTGGCGCGCTTTGAACTGCCTGCGGTACTCGCGGCAACTACAACTGAGGTCGAAATTGTCCTATGGGACTTTTTAGTTGCAGTCTTAATGGTTTGGGTTATGACCAGCATTTCGCCTTCAGCGTTATCTGTTGCAACGGCCTTTGGCATAGCTCTATGTGTTGGCAAGTATTGTAGAGATCGAAGGGGTGTCGATGACTACGTGAGACGCGTTCGCGCTATGTACATTTGTTTGACGCGTCCGGCTTCGCCGCTCAGAGTCATGTCAGGGGCTGTGTCATCAGTAACTTCAGGGTCAGATTGGCTCGCCGAGTCAATTATAAACTATCATATCTTGGGCTGTGGTTTCGACAAGCGCTTGTATATATAAGAAATGATAGGTTGACCCATGTCAATTACGTGCCAAAGATGCTAAATGGTGATTCACTATGTGCAACCATGAGTTGGAGAATTAGTTGCCTGTAAGTCTCCTAATAGTACGGCTGCCTTGTGTTTTCGCAACCTTTTTCTCAACTTCCCAGGTGACCTTTTCGATGTTATCGACCGTCATGACAGGTTTCTTGCCCAGTTTCCTTCAAAATGTCGCTTAGTTATGGGGTGAAGAACGATTGAGAGCCAGACTTACCTCTTTTTCTTCACGACGGGAATCGATGCGATTTCGTCTTCGCCCTCTGCGTCGACGTCCTTTTGTTCCTCCTCGCTATCGGAATCAATCACGATTTTCCTCGCCTTCTTAAACTTTTTGGGTAAGATAACAACGGATTCATCCGGATCCTCGTCTTCAATGGATAGTTCTTCCATTTCTTTTTCTAGCTTTGGGACTCGAGGTTGCTTTGGGTTCTTTGGGGGTTGCGCGGGTGTTATCACTTTCTTCCCCGCAGTAGAGGCTCTGCCGCTGGACGACTTGGATGATGAGTTCTTGGGAGGTTTCCACTCCTCTTCAGAATCGTCATCTTCATCGTCTATGTATTCTCCTTCATCGTCTTCCTCTTTCTCTTCGTCGTCTTCGTCTGCTTCGTCTGCTTCCAAGTCAAGGAGACTATCTTCGTCGTGGTCATCTTTTCCTTCGTCCTCAGTTTCTGTCTGATCTCCCATGATCGTGTCTTCCTGCTCTGGCGGTGAGCTTTCTGGAGCACGTTTCTGAGACACATTCTTGCCCTTTCCTTGGAGAGCGGATTTCCCGGCAAGAGGGGACGATGGTGGCATTTCCTCACCATCGTCTAGAATTTGGGAGTCTTCGGCTGCTTCTTCGGACTCCTGGTCATCGCGATTCATCTGTAAGGAATTAGTCACCAAACAAATTAATGAAAGTGTTATGAACATACAAGACTCATTTCAACATCCGCGGCCTCATCTTCCTCTTCTTCGTCAGAGAATGTTGCGATATGTTGCTGCTGCATTTTGACTGGACTACCAAATAACCCTGCTTTATGCAGCATATCGATCTTTGCGTCAGTCTTGAGCTCGTTCTGCTCCAGCTTGGGAATACCGCATCAGTTCACTTGTAAGACCAGAGATGACGATCGGACATACCTCGCTCATGAGGCGACGCGAGTACTTCTCTTCCATGGTCCTCATTCGTTCTTCCATTTCCCGCATTACTTCTTCGCGCGTTTCAGCTTCAATAAGAGCGCATCTCATTTCCGCTTCAAATAACTAGATAGGATCTTCCGATGAACACATTATCATCTCCGATTATCATCAGGAGCTTTACCTGCATGCGTAAATTCTCGACTTCATCAAACAATGCATCAATGAGCGGGTTCAGTGGCTCATCGTCAATGTCATCCACCTCGCCCGCAGGCTCATCCTCTATTGGAGTGGTAAGTTTATCTTATCAACCCGCGGGAACAGCGTGCGTACCCTCAACAACTTCCAAGACAGCTTCGGTCTTCTTCCCCATCGTAATGGTAACCTTTCTCCTAAACGGGTTAGGGTTGACATCTGGGTCGTTGATCGTCAACGGGGACAAGTCCTTGAACTTTTGTCCCTGTAGTTTCCCCGGACCTATGGACGATACTTTGTGCACTGGCGCAGGTGCGTTTGTAATCTGCACTTCTCTTGCCAATGCAGAGAACTTCATAACGTGCGAATTTTCGTCGTAGCCTGTATCGTAGGGGTTTACGTTTACAATCATGACCTGCAATGCATAATGTTTAAACGTCTGTTTTGGGTAAAACAGCAAGAAAATATCTTACTGCTCGACCCTCGCCGGTGAAGTAGTCCATCAAGGCTTCAGTGAGTTTGCTGTGACGGAAGGGGATGACAGCGAGCGTCTTGCGGACGTCTCGGGTATCTACCCGACCGTCTTTCCCTGTGCCTTCGTGTGCAAGACTCGATGCGAGCTTTTTCTGGTTTGAGCGCATGACTTCCATACATTGACCCAAGACCATAAGGGACTTGTTGATATTTCCAGCCTCTTTCAATCGTTCACCCGTTGTGTGAGTATGCTTTGTACGTTCTGAGCCAGCAAGGTCAACGAGGGTAAGACGGGAAACTTGAAGAGACGTTGGGTCCTAGGCCAACTAATCAGGCAATGTTTTCGAAGAGGAGTTAGCCACTTACATCCTTTTCTCCTCGATGTCCCCTGACGATTTTGATAATCACCATTCCGTGACTTCGACTGCTTTGATGGTTGGCCAAAGTCCCGAATACTCGACGATGCAACTGCCCAAGCTTTACAATTGATTTGGCTTGTGCGGCACTAGTAACACGGAACTGACGGAGTCCAGCAATATACTTGCCGTTGACTTCCGCATCGCCATTGTCGGATGTAGGAGACGGTCGAAGGGGAAGTGCCTTTCGCGTCAACAGGAACTTGGGGTCCGCTGCAGGCCTTTGTGTCGGTTTCTGGCTGGATTCGTCCTTGACCGAGTCGAGAAGGTCATAAACCTTCTCGTTATATACTTCAACATAGGAAATCCACACAGTATACTCATAGTTACGGTCAACGGTGATAACTGTCGGATCAATATCCGAGTCAACTTCGGTATTAGAATCCAGTTGTCCGAGTACTTGGGCTAGGGCAGGTTCGGTAGACATTTGGGGAAGGTCTGTGTCATTTGCATCTGATGGTTCAATACCGTACAGACGTACGGGACGATACTATGTTCACGGTTGAGCCTATCCAAACGACTCGAAAATGCATGGCTGCTCACTTTACCATCACCTTGTAAACCTTCAATACTGTTGAATATCACGTCAAGAGTTCTAGGGAGAATTCCAGCGGAACCTTGGGTATTTCCACCCTGAACGGTATAGGTCTTTCCAGAGTTTGTCACTCCATAAGTAAATAGCAGACCGTTTTGTCCTTGCAGTACGTCGCGAACGAGGGGAAGCGTAGTCTTGGTAAAGAAATCGGATTGCGTTGTTTCTGGGGGGAAGACGTGAGAAAAGGTGTACAGGGACGATCCTGAGATTGCGGAAGAGCGGTATCGAGCTCGGTTTGTTTGGTTATCTTGGGGATCCGTCATTCGAACGGCTGTGTCCGAAAGGGGTGTTAAATAGGGTGCAGAGGTTGGTTCTTCGTCTCCAAGGTGAGGACGAATTCGAAGGTATGCCTATCTCTAGTACGTCACTTGAGTTTTGTTGGCGGCACGAGAGGATACATGCCATGATGGGTTCACATTCCGAGTTTTGAGTGGCGGTGGCTTTGGCGGTCTTGCGTGTTGAAGCAGGTTTCGACTTGGCCCTTGATGGCGCATCAGAGACAACGGTAGAGTTCTCGCGGCTACTAAGCGGTTTTCTTGTTGTAGTAGTGCGTTTCGTAGCTGTAGGCAAAGATGTCGTAGGTGCTGTGGGTTTCGTCGTTACCCTCGTTCTGGTGGTCCTCGTGGCTGTTGGTGCAGCTGGGGTTGCTGAGATCGTCTTGTTGCGAGTTGAGGCTCTTGTAGCCATACCGGTGGCGTTTGACATTTATGCCAGCGTAGAATGAAAGACCAAGCAGTTTCCGGGAAGATCAGTGCTGGGAATACGCTGGGCTCATTAGCGCAATGAATTGATCGAGGCGGACGCGAGGCGAACTGTGGGTCATGTGACCGACACGTCTTAAATAATCAAGTTGACCAAGATATTAAAAGTCTCAGGGGGTGTGTTCAAAACCATCTCAGACATACGTATAGAATCCAAATATGATCGCTCTTTGTAAATCCAGTTGAGAAAGCTCACGGAAAGAGCTTTTTCTTACGAAGGCCAGAATGAGGGAGGATGAGGGTGCACGGTCACATGATCCGAATTAGAACGCGTCGAGGGTTGTTGACTGTTTTGGGCAGCGACAACATTATCTTGGTTACTTCCAACTATACCGGCCAGTGGCCAACTATCTCCACAATCTCTACACTCCTAGTATGGCCGTCCTTAAAGAAGACCCTTCCAAACGACGTCGCTCTATTGCTGTTCCAAATCAGAACAGGCCCGCAGCCCCAGCGGGAAAGCGGCGGGCACACAGTATCGTCCCCGGAGATCGTTTGAGCCCCTTGGCAAAGGCCCGCCGATCACTGGTAAGTAACAGCTGTCTTTAATACCCATTACGAACACTGAATCATAAGTTTTCATCAGGCTCCGAGAAAGAGCATCTTGAAAACGTCTTCAATTATCAACACAGAGGAATCCTCTGAACAATTGTCGCAACCCTCGAATTCACAGTCTTCGCAACCTTCAAACTCTCAATCTTCGCTACCTGATGATGGGAACACCACCCAGTCAATGGATTTCACCGTCGACTATCGAGCCCGTGTCCATGATAATGCTTCCCGTAAATCCCTTGGTAGACGAGTCAGTTTTGCGGAGCACGCCCAAGTGCGGCTCTTCCAAATACCAAATCACGATCATACCAATAGTACCGGTTCTCCACAATCCTCCCCTATTCCATCGTCCTCTCCCGAAGTTGATCGGCCTCCTGTCCTCTCCAACGAAAATGACTACCCCGCTTCCTTTTCTCGGAACCGCCGACGCAGCTCAGTCCGATACTCCATTGCGGGCAGTGAAGACATGGACCTCACATCTGCCAACCCCGGTGCCTTTTTGCAAGGCGAGGAGGGTTCGGCCTTGATGGATCAGGAGATGGAGTTTGATGAAAATGACGATATGGAGGTGACAGAAGCTCTGCATGGTGATTTGCTCCGTAGGCGTTCCCTTGCCAGGAGAGAGCCTTTCGTGCCGCTCCAGTCAAGAGACTCAATCGCATTTCCATCTGACGACGCGATACCATCTGACGACGTGGACGATGATCAAACACACTCTATCCTTGAAGGTGACTCACAGATGCGGTCGGAGGTTGAACAAAGTCATGAAGAAATGGAATTTACGGTCCCTATGGGACAATCCCTTAGACCGCCTCCTACTGAAGATCCAGTATGGCTTGCACTGCGTCAGGTCACTCATTCCGGTGATACCCCTCATGAACCGGAGGCCTCGTCCGAGGATGATATCCAAGTAGCTGATGGCCAACAGGGGATGGATCTGAACGATGCCATGGCTCGACTCATGCGGGCGAGGGACTCCCTCGGGGGTGGAGCAGAAGACACGACCGAAGAAATGGATATCACTACACCCAATTCCAATTTCGTGGTGAACGAGGACTCACTTTTAAGTACGGATGACAGCCTCAATGACGACATTGGTGAAGGCAATGAAACTCTCAACGTTAGCAAGGTTGTTGGACGAATTAGCCTTAGTGGAGGTGCACGGATGAGCCTCGGCTACCAGGACTCGACTATGGATGAGTCCGGCATATACGCATCCGTCGTACCCATTTCTTCATCGACGCCTCGACCTTCGATTGCCCCACCCCAACAAATTCAGGAAGAAGAGCCCGCATCGGATCCATCAAGATCTGCAGTATTCCAACCACCACCCGAAGATGTTGATACTCCCTTCCCTCCGTCAACACCTCCGACGATTCCAGCGGCAGAGCAACAGCCTGCAAAATCCCCCGCTTTCACATTCATCCCTCCACCCGCAGTTTCCGCAGTTCCTAGAACGTTCACGAAACCTCCTTCACCCATTAAACCTAAATCCAAGCCCACGTTTTCCGCTGCATTCGCTCCTCCTGTCGCAAAGCCATCGCCGAGGAGACCTTCCGCTTCATCCACACCTGCTCATGGCACACCCAACAAACGGCCCTTCTCCGTTATGCAAGATGGTGTCCCCGATCCGGGGCGCCCAAATCCTGCTAAACGACCAGCTCTGGGCCCGAAGCTAAGTGCAGGACAATCAGCAGGTACTCCGAGGAAAGGCTCCACACTGGTGCAGCCACGAACATCATTATCTCCAGGCAAGAGACCCAGCCCCAGTGCTCCCGGTGCTCCGCCTGTACCTACGAAACGACAGTCTGGTTACTTTGCGCGCAGAAAAAGTCTCGGGAACCCGCGAATTGCACCGCAATCTGAACAAGGAGAGGGAAATTCAACTCCTAAGCCTGCTTCCCCTGCAAAGAGGATGAGCAGCGGTCGTGCTAGTATGGGATCTGCACCAGAGGACGCGTGGATGCGGTTTGATAAGGATGTGGCAGCACCCGCAGTGCCTATGATTGCTCTCCCAACTGAGGAACCCCCGGAAGAGACTGCATTGGAAACAGTGGAACAACTTGCACCTGGTCCAAGCTCTACACAAGTGTTGCCAGCTCCTGCTTCGCCGACGCCTGTGATCACACCCCTTGAGCGGACACCACCACACTCTGACCGTGAACATGGAGACGGGGCTGGAGATGGTCCCGGAAAGGCGATGGGGATTGAACCGCCGGGGGCCCAACCTGAAGAGGACATCGTAAGTATCTATCCTTGCTCTTTCGCATTGAAAGCGTTAAACAGTCACCGTAGCCGTCAATATCTATCGAGCAGTTCTTCTCTATGACTAACGTCAAATTCATGGACGAGATAACCGCGCCAAGACGCTCCGTTCATCCTCACACTGGTTCTCGCCAAGCCCGTAACACGGCAGACATACCCTTGTCTGAGTACTATATTGCTATGGGAATCGACGTACCTCAGCTTGGTCTCTTCACCAGGGTATCAAAGGATCTAGAAGGGTGGATGGCGAGGAGCAAAGCTGATTTTGCGCAGGCAGAAGAGGAGGCGGCGAAAATCACGCCAGAATTATTCGTTGAGTTTATGCGAGCGGATGAGGAAGGTCAGGCTGAACTTCTGGTACGTTCCCTGGTTTCACCCTCTAGAAATACACGCGCTGATTTCTTGCCCCTAGCATCAACTGAACCTCATTCGAATCAATGCCAGAGGACAGGCAAAGTCTGATTGGTACGACTGGAAGTTACGTTGGGTGGAGGGGCTACATTTGACTGCGGAACAAGCATTCAACGACCTTCAATCGGTATGTTCCCTCGTGCCATTGCGATGTATGTATGCCACTCACGAGTGATGTTCAGGATGCCAAAATCTTGGAGCCAATCAAGAAAGCAGCCGAAGAATTGGTACCGACCTTGGAGAAAGAATACAGTGAGATCATGCTGGAACTTGAACGCGAGCAGGCCGAAGTCGCGGAGATCGAGGCTAGTGATCAAGAATACCTTAACGATCTCAAGGATTCCATTGCTGAACAAAAGTGAGTCTTAAACAAAAGGCCTAACTTTGACATCGACTCATTTGTTCCCAGCATTGAAGTTGAAGCGCTGCGCGCAGAGCTTGCGGAGCATACTGAGCAGCTCAACTATCTCCAAGGCCGGCTGCAAGAGCTTGCCATTGGGAAGAAGGAAGCCGCTGACGCCATCGCCAAGGCACAACATGTCTTGCAAATGAAGGAAAACAGCACAAGGACGGAGGTCTTCAGATTGCGAGGTTTGTACGGACCCATGTGTAGCGTCCGCAACTAACTCTACTGTTGATAGATGAACTCGAAGCTCTCGAAGATTTACACCGTTTCCATATCACGAGGGTCGATGAAATCGTGTTCGAATATGTCTATGCCTCTCACTTTAGGATCACCATCCCTTGCGAGAACTACCTACCTATCGCAACAAGTGTTGACATCACCCGTATTGGTAACCCGATGACCAAGGCCAAGGACGACTTTCCCAAACTTAGCAACATTCTGCTTCAAGCTGCCAAGGCTCTCGTCCATCGGTCAAGATCTACTTCTTGCAAGAAGGTCATTTCTGTCCTTCAGTTCTTTCGACCGCCTTTGTTGACCCTGCTCCAGATCGTCCATCAACTGGCAGATTATTGGTCGTCATGCTCACAGCTACGCGCACAACTGCGGTTACTCGCCGTCAAATACCCTGTTGAAATTCTTCCCGCAGATTCGGATGGCTTCCCGGGTTTCAAAGCGAGAACAAAAGTGATGATTCCGTCCAAAAAGGCCAAAGCCTTTATCATATTCAATTTCACGCCGGACATTTTTTCTCAGTGGCCTTTATCAATTAATTTATTGACTTGCGACGTCGAGGTCAGCTATGGGTCTGTCGAGTGAGTACCCCGACCGCACGCAACCGCCACCTTACGTGCTGACGTTTCTCCGTAGTCAATCCACGATCGCCCAGGCTGTGTCAGAACGTCTTAATCAAGCTACACCGTCTGACAACTATGCCTGCCTGCTAGACGCATGCATCGAGGCTCAGGAGATATATGGCTCTTGATATTATTCTTCACTCCGTACCCTAATATTATTTTATTCCTCCACTTTGGTTTTAAATATCTGTATTTGCCTTGGCTTATTATCCTTACTTTAGTATTGCTAATCTCACACCGATATGTAGATTGGAATAGCAAGTTATCATTATCATGCATCGAGATCATTTATGGCATCGCGAATGTGGTTGGATATAATTAATGGAACAGCAACGGACCAAACAAACGCATAGAACACAGCGGCTGGATTAACAGAAAGGAAAGAATACATATCAAGCATGAGAAAGGAAATTGTAATACAAGGAGGACTGCATGGAGCAGAGGCAAGAACGAAATGAAAAAATGGAAGCTGCCTGTGTGTTCGATCAGCCCAGCAAATCTAACCAAGGGAAATGACTTACGGTAGCAGTTTACGACACGAGTACCTGTGTCAATTGATTTAGCTCAGCCAGAAGGATAGACAAAACCTCTCGATCGCCTTTCACGAGGTCAAGCTCAGCATCAGCCAAGTCTTTTACACTCGTCCACTCAGAAGCAGCCAAACGTGCCGCGCATCCGGCCCGAACGATAACATTCTCCTTCCTCCTCTCCATCTCACAGCTCCTCCTTACGCTCTCCTCGCTCTTCCTTCTTGCTTCTCTTACGGCCTGATCCCTTTGCGCCTCAGCTTGTCTCAACCGATTCTCTAAGGACGATGCATACGCCATCTGCTCCTCTCCTTTTCGCCCATTGTCTTCAAGATGCGCTATGTGTCGAGCGGCTTCCTGTATCTGACGTGCGTGCAGTTCTTTAAGGTGGTGAATCTCCTGTTCCATGGCATGCATCTGCATTAACCGCTCTTTCGCCATGTTTTCGGCCTGTGCAAGCTGGAGGCGCAGGAGATTAATGACGGGCGAGTCGACCGTGCTACCTTCAGGTGGTGAGAGGTGGTATCGTTGCGAAGCGTGCATCGCAGGCGAAGGCGTGACGTCCGGTAGGAGGACTTGGGATATGGAACCGTAGCCTGTAGGAGAGTCGAGTGCACTCAAGCAGGGAGATTCTGGTATTTCCATCATTGCGCTCAGCGCAGGCGATACAGCACCAGAACGGAATGGAGCTGGAACATCAGCTAGCATTTTCTCGATTTCGTCTTCCCCGAGTGTCTTCGATGCCTCAGATGCGAGTTGCTCCCAGGATAAGATTGAACCACGACCGGCGTTACGATTATTACTGCCTGATTGACGGGGTTGTGGGGGCCGTAAATGAGATGAATCGCCGTCGCTGGGAGGTAATGGTGATAGATAGGATATATTTGCCCGTGTCGGGAGTTGAGCCAAACCGCGAACAGGGGTTTTGGGAGGTGGGGCGGGAGGTTTGTTGCGGGACCGTGATTTCTGAATCCTAGGCATTGCAGGTGTCGGTGCACCAACTTGCGCGACGGGGGCGAGGAGGAGTTCAACATCCTCAATTTCCTCCTCGTCCTCATCTGCGCCTTCCGAGATGTGAGACATATTACCAACAGCCGTGCTATTGGCCTTTGATTGAGAACGCGCATGACGAGCAAGAGGCGAAGGTGATTCGGGATGAGAGGCGGGAGGGCTGGATTGTTTGTCTTTTTCCTGAACGGCTCGCCGAAGACCTGACTTGACAACGGGAGTTTTCGGAGTCTGAGGGGTGGCAGAGCTGGACAACGAAGATGACGGAGGCTGAGGAGCGGCTGATGCCAGCGATGACGAGGGACGGGAGACCGCAGATGTCGAGGATGAGGTTTTGAATGTCTTAGCTGGACGTGTAGGGGAGCTTCGATTAGAAGAGGGTGTACCCGTGCGAATCTTAGTGGGTGTTGGAGGCGTGGAAGTAGGGGTGGTGTTCAATGTCTTGAGCGCAGCTCGCTGCGGAAGGGGGCTTATTGGGCGAGCGCCCTTGTCTGCAGATGAAGCGACGGAGGATGTCCCAGACTTTCGTTTCTCCTCCTTCTCGTCATCGTCAGAATTGCTGAAACGGCGGCGAGTGCCAGCACGAACAGCCACCGGTGATGGTGGTTTTGGCTGCTCAGAAGCGGCGGATTTCGGACGATATTTAGGCAATGAGGAGGAGACCAGGTTGGTGTTTTTTGCACGCAGAGTACCAGCTCGGGTAAGAATGCCAGACCTGGGCGTGTTGTTGACAGAGTCAACAGACTTCGGAGGTTGTTCATCGGAAGTCGTTCTGGCCGTGGTTCCAGACACCCGCCTGCGAGTGGAAACCTTCGAATCTGGAGTGGCCGTCCTGGTGGTGGCCTGGGATGGAGACCTAGTGTCGCCCATAGATGCGCGGGGTGGGGACGGCTTGGCCTGGGTGCTGAGCCGACGAGAATCTTTCGCCTTCTTGGATGTCTTGCTTGCGTCTTTGTTGTCTTTGTCCTTGTCCTTGTTTATGACATCGGAGAAGGCCTTGCTAACAGAGGCCAGGTTGAGAGACTGTCTGATGGATGTCCTCCTCGTGACCGGTCTGGTCTTTGGACTAGGAACGGCTGGGTCTCTCGGCATGGATATGGGGGTCACAAGGCCTGATGATAAGTTGGACAGTCGTGCAAGGTCGTCGCGTGTCGTTATACTGGCGTTAATACAGCGTGAAGGGCAGCAGCAGCGGCGTGGACGACTGGCGAAGACTGCCGCTCAATGTTCAAACTGGCATCAATTCAGTTCCCACTTTCACGTCGCGTTTGTTTACGTGTGTTGATGGTCCTGTGACTCGCTCTCTTGGGTCACTGGACCTGCGGGACGATGGACTAGTCTCTCAGCGACCTCGTATATTAGACCACGACAAGTACTCTATGGTCTACCACATAAATCGCACATCGCCTTTTGGATAGTACAAAAAAATACACATCGTGACCGCATTGATGAGGGCGTACCAGACTCCCTCGAGAGCTAGTCCCCAGCCTGGGACATCAGGTATCTGTGCCCGGAGCAGTATATATGGTATCAAGAAGTAGCGCGGTTCCAGTAGTGGCGTTGGAAGCAATGTGGGTATAGCGAGAACGGGTAGTAAAAGTGTTTGCAGAAGCGTTTGGTCGCGGCCTAAACACCTCGATCAGTCCACATCCATTTATGGATATGTGGGGGAACAGCGGGATAGCACGCACCTACACGCAAGAACCATGCCCATGCGCAGGCAAGGTATATCGGTACGAGGAGATATGGTACCAAGGGATGAAACATGTATATTCTCCTCCATACATAGAATGTGTAATGCCTATTATCCGCCAGCAAGAACGGGTGGTGAATCCTGCAAACACCACTATCGCGTCAGAAATCGTTGTCGGGTTGAGAACAGAAAACTGACGTGAAATATTTGACGGTAACACCCATGATAGCTAAAACGACGACAGTTATCGATGCACGCCTGCCCCATGATCAAATTTAACAAATAAAGATCCGCTAGAGTCGAAAGTGGATACCAACATTTTACCACCAAGCATGCGCTTCCACACATCGTGGATCAAATTCTGAATCCCCCTGGGTCCGCTCAGAAGCACTGGCCATCCAAAAAAGGTGGCAGATGCAACAAAGTAATACAACTGCGGAATGTGGAAAGCTGGTATGTGATTTGATTTGTCGCCTATGATTATCATTAATCCTCTGCTTGACGACCCCGAACGCTTGTAAATGGGATACGTACCAAGAACTATACCTCCATTCCAGATTATAAAAACCCCGAATGCAAGGAGGACTAGCGAATAAGGCAAAAAGCATGGTAATATGCCCGGAAGAACCCTTGGTATGCTCCAGACGGCTCGAAACAGATCGACTGAAATCACCGACTAAGTCCTGTCGCAACGAAAGGATCGTCTGAGAATTTGCGAACCCACGGATGCGTGAAGAGCCGGAGGATCATGCAGTTTCGCGGGAGACGTCCCTGGCGTGGCGCGTCTAAAGCGCAGATACGTGAGCTGGCTCGACGCATAAGCGTATATCACCCAGACGATATTATTTTGTCGAAATGTGCAGCTGATTAAACCTAGCTATTTCTCTTCACTCCATACGAGCACAACGGAACGTCAAGATGAAGACCCACCAGAGCGGCCAGCCAATGTTTGTCCTCCGTAGCAGCAACGATGGTGGTAACCACAAATAACAAGCTCGGAACATCCGTGTAATAGAGAAATCCGAAAAACCAGGCGATGGGGAAAGCGGCAGCCACAGTAGCTTCAAGCACCGGGGTCATGATCGACGCAGGGGGTCGCTCTCGCTTGTGATAACACACAAGGCGTGTTAGGGCAATCGGTAAAACCAGCAAAGACAGGAGAACAGTGAGCCGAAGCATGGGTATATTGCACTTGAAGAGGAAGAGTCGTTTCAGTAACAGAGACATGATGTAACTAGTGCACGTCGTTTCAGTATTGCATTCATTGTAAGGATTGTGGCAGGACGCAACAGAGCGAGGAGTAGATAGCCATGCTCAGCATGCAAGCCGCACGCTAGAAGCAATTGAGATGACGTGGTATGCATGAAGAACTCACAGTCCTGGAGGTGTTGTAATTTTTGGATCCCAGGTTGAATATTCTCCGCGACAGTATGCCTGAGCCTGTGGTATGTGAAATGGCTCGTCCTGGAGACAAAGAACATGGACTGAGCAACGACAGGGATCAACGGATGCATGTTACGGACCATGTATGGCTGATCTATGATCGCATTGAGCTCCTTGAGGACGGTGACTGCTATGACGCAGAACGCGAGGTACGCCGTAGACATTCTGTCGTCAAGGCTGAAGCTAGGAGACCAAGACGACGAGGCCGATGTCAGAATCCGGGGCGGGCGTTCGGCGACTATGTGGAACGCCGGAGGGTTGTCGGAGGCCCCGGAGCGCCTGGGTCGGTCGGAATTTCAAAGATTTTCTGACCTCCACAATCAGAGATCATATATCTTTCATTGGATAATGGATACCATTTTCATGCTCGCGACGACACACACGCTCAATCGGATCCTCATACGCCAATCTGGGCCAGGTTGGCCGAAATGACAGTGTTTGCGTGTTGAGGATTAGGTGTGTATCGGATTTTGTTCATTCTTGTCTATGCTCTCTAACTGCCAGAAGCAACGCAGGAATTGGCTTGGACCACGCGTTGATAGACACTCTCGACGTATAAAGGAGCCTCAAACCATGATCACAATTCCCCCAGACATCTCTGCACCTCCCCCCCCCCAGGCGACTTCTTTCTCCGTGCCTGACATTCTTGTGCTTCCTTTCCAAGGGACCTCTTTCCATAATCGACAGCACCCAAATCGCCCCAAACGTCGTAATCTCAGTCCCCGCGTTGCAGTCAATTCTGCCCATTTGCGTATACTTGGACGCGTCATCTTTCCCCATGAATACACCATTCATCCTACGGGACTTTCTCCCCCGCCTTCCTCAGGAGCTCGTTTGCAGGATATTTTTACTATCCTTGTCCGATTCCCCATTTGATGAATACGCGCGTACGGATCACGGGGACGTGGACATGACACTCGTTACATCCACAATGACAACACCCTTTACCCTCAGCGCTGTCTGTCGCGGTTGGCGACAGGTTGCTCTCAGCGAGCCTCGTCTCTGGAACTCCGTCTATTTAGTCGCCGTCCCATACAAGGCGGAAATACAGGCACCCTTGCTTCGGGATTGGCTCTCCCTCTCTGGCAATCTCCCTCTCACCATCGAAATCGACTGTTCCGAAGAACCTAAAAAGCAATGGTCTGCGGAATTTTCAGTCGAGGCTGCAGCTTTATTATTAGCAATTTTCCCCCACAGCACCCGCTGTACTACATTCCGCGCCCGTCTACCGCCTTCATGTCTCCTCCTTCCTCCCTCACAGTACATTGTCCACGACCCTGAGTTCATCAACTTGACACAACTCAGCATCATCCCGCGGATGGTTCTGGACGAAGGGGATGACGAAGAAATGGATGTTGTGGACCTATTCCAACACGCCAGAAATCTACAGCACGTAGAGATCTGCGAAATCGACTTCGAGCAGCTCATCATTCCTTGGGCGAACGTCGTCAAAGTGAAGACTAACTCGGTCGCGTTAAATGACTGCCTCCGGATCCTTCGTGCTGCTCCAGGCGTTGAGTATTGTGCTTTTGAAGGCATCCTCAATTCCGAAGATCCCGACACATCCAATATCAAGCATATCTTTTTACCCCGGCTGAACTTGCTGCACCTGGACTTCGGAGAGGTGAACTCCTCTCAAGACCGCATCATCCCCTCCATCACCGCGCCAAACCTCAAGATTCTGGAGTATACCACCCAAAACGGGGATAGTTTCCCCGCCCAGAATTTTGTCTCGTTTATAGAGCGGTCCCGGTGCAATCTGACCGATCTACAAATCGCTACCCCCTCGATGACGGTTCCGGATGTGTACCGGTGCTTGATCCCAGTATCTCAGTCTCTGGAATATTTGGAATTGCACCTCTCGCCCAACGCGAACCAGCAGCCCATTCCCCACGCGAATCAGGAAATCGTGACATATAGACCTCCTCAGGATGTGGTGGCCCGAACTTTTCCAAAGCTGCAAGATTCGACGTTTTCGGGTCCGATCACGGTCATCGGTCCACTGTTCAACGTTCCGATACCCCAGTCTCAGCCACAGCCATAGATTTGCCAACCATCGCCATCTTCAGCGCTTTTCTACCCGTTTTCATGTCTCCATGATGTTTTATCTACTTCCATCCGCGTTTGGCATCTCTGTTTCGCTACATATCTATTGCTCCGTTCCGTTTCATCGACCGTCTGTGTCTTCTTTCGCGAGTTTCTTGTGACTGTCCATTACCATACTAGTCTCGTCCTGATTCGCACTGGACCCTGTTTCGGCACATTTTTCTCTCTCATGTTTGTACTAGCAATCGATCTCTTACAATAGCCATGATACCTCTTAAAGCGAGCTCATACACGACCAGAGTTTCCGCAGTTCCAAACAACGCCACAACGCTAACGGTCTACGGTGAAGAAATGAGTAGATCTGACGTCACCGCAGAAGGCATATGTCGAATAAAGGAGATAGCCATTTAGTTCCGCGGCCCTTCAGCTTCAAAAATAGTATCTTGGTCGATGTGAAGAGAGATTACGAGGAAATATCACACATTCTTCCAGGAAATTAACGATCAACGTGATTTTCGCTGGGGGTAACATGGGGAACCACGACAAATGGCGATAAGAAGAATACAAACAAACTCGAAGCTTTTCTACTTGCTTTGTCCCCCCTCCCTTCCCTTTCTCAGTGGCGCATTCACGCGCTGAGGTCGAGTCCCTCGAGAGCCGGGATAGGACGCTCGGCTTGTGGAGTGATGCGAGCTCCATGGCGACGTTCGCCCGTTTCCTTAAAGTCGACGATCGCGGTCTACAAGATAGGCGATCAAGAACTTGATCAGAAAGGATCGACCGCTTAACTCGCGAACTTACATGAGCAGTAATCCTGTTGTCCCACAAAACGACTGTGTAAGGACGCCACTTGACACGAGCCTGGTTGTCGGCACTCTTATCGATATGGTCGAATAGGAACTTCAAGATCGTTTCTATTAATACAATGTACCGAGTGAGCATCGCCCCGCAGGCCACCGTTCGTGGAAGGGAGGAATGAAAGGAAAGGCTTGCAACATACCAGACTCTTCACGCTTAAGTCCGACAATCCTCCGAGTGAACTGTCTGTTGACGTATAGAGCCTCTTCGCCAGTGACTGGATGCCTTCTGACAACCGGGTGGACGTGTTCCACTGGTTCACGACGGACTGTCGCACCGCGTCGCCCGGCACGAGAGAAGTCAGCTTGTTCGACGCCGGAGTGAACCGCTTTGAGGGTACGAAGGAAGGCGACGAACTGGGGAGATAACCGTTTGAGAGTCGAGACCTGGGAAGTGAAGAGTGTATCGCCGCCAGTATCCGGTGAGGAGAGCAAGAAAAAGGTAGTCAAGCCAGGTGGCTGGAGTTCGTATGATACATCGGAATGCCAACTCGTCGTGGTGACACTTTCATCGATCTCAAAGTTAAAGGTAGAGTTGGCGTCTCTGCGCAGTGGGAATCAACTCTGTTGATCGAGCGAATATTCTCGGAACTAGTTAGTCGCGTACCGGTAGACGAGATGAATCTCGGGGTAGCCAGCAGGATGGCCAGACGTAGGGTGAATGTGCAGGCTTTGGGTAACGTAAAGACAAACAGACTCGTAGTGGACGATAATAAGGACTTACCGGCCGAAGTGCCTTCCCCATTCACGGTAGAAATCAGGGCCACGGTCGATAAAGTCCTGCTGGTCCCTGAACACCAACAGTCCCCGTCGCGCGACCTACGAATGGCGTGTGACTACGATATTTCTCTCAAAATATCGGGACGCTCACCTCCAGTGCTAGCTGGTCGCGGCCTGAACTGTCAAGCCCAGCGAGGTTAATGCCAGCGACCTCGGTACCGAGATTGGGTGTCATTTCCACGACGCTTGTGGCGCCGTCGAGAAAAGCACGAGGATTGGTAAGTCTCAGAACTCGGTGGCCGGGATCAATATGCTCGAATGGTTCCAGAGGAGGGTAATGATCCGCAGAGAAATGGGGCAGAAGATGGGCATAGCGATACTCTTCTGTTGCCTTGGCCTCTTCCTCATTGCGAGGCCTCAGTCGCAAAGTTGCAGTGTCAGGAGTTATGCCGGATATAGTTGTAGTTGCAGTAGCCATATCCTAGAGTCGGGGCAAGCGTCGTGAGTGCTCTGGGATCCGAGCCGACCATCTTCTGCGGCATTATATTGGCCGCGGGCTAAATTGGTGGTGGGACATAAATCGCCATTTCAGCTTCGAAGAACGCAATAGTGGTACTAGCAGGGTGGATAGATTGCACCCTGTGAATATTGCTCATATGCTCGTCAGTAACAGATGATCCTCAGTAGTCCAAAAATATTGCCGGAGGGTATGCCTAGACACAGTTATGACAAATACCTCAAGGAACTCCCATGGAGCTGGGATTATGCCAGGTTGCAGTTGGGTCGGAGTGCCAAGTGGTGAGCACTCAGCAGCTGTAAGCAAAGGATTTTTACAAGGGATAAGCGTGATCAAGAGGAGCCGTGAAGATGTCATTGAGGATATGTTGTACAGCGACCTATTCACTAAGCGGGAGAAACAGGGGACTACAATATATCTGGTACTGCGGCAATAGCCCAATAAAGCTCAGCTTACGTCAGTCGAACAGGTGTTCCCCCACCTTGAACCACCTCCATTCACATGTATATGAGAAGGCGTTCGGTTCATTGCGAGAGTATCCCCGTAATTGTTTGACATGAGCGTTCGATGTTTACTCATAGCTGGGGGGGCGTTTGCGGAGATCGTAGACCATGGTGGTAACGGTGGTGATGTCGGGCTAGAAGCAGTGGTAGCTATAAGTTGAATGAACAGGAAGACCCGTTGGAGTGAACAGCAAAGTTGTAAAGTTAGAAGATGAGGGGGATATAAGTGTTCAGGCCGCTGGGATTCGAAGCAAGGTGATTGGTGCAGATCTAATCGGGGAAGACAAAAAGAGGATGCCACAGGTGATCATGCTCGTGCGACCCCCGGCCGTGCTACACAATAACAACAATAAGCCTGCTCAACATCATCATTTTTCACTTTCCATTTTTGCGAGCACCCTGGCTGCTTGGATCACCTGCTTAATCCTCCTAGCACACCTTATCTAACCTTACAGCGCTGGCCTAATCTTTGTGAAATTCTCTGCGGCGCCCTCGCCTTCTCGTCGACTGACATTTTGCTCGAGAAGCTCTTGGAATACGGACTTGAGAGCTAGCTTGAAAAAAAAAACACACCATGATTAGACTTCAAAAGCTTCTTGATGCGTTTCGCCGTTTCGCCCGCGGTACCTCCTACGCGCTTATTGTGTTTTTTGTGGCTGGGTTATCTGTCTATGTCCGGCACGGACTATCCTGTAATCTCGTACACTATTGTCTAATTGTTTCCTGCGATGACTCTGGGATTCTCTATACCCTTCTTAGATTCCGATCGAGCCTTCTACGGAACTGACAATGAATGATCAGGGCATCGTTCCGTACGCGGACGAGTACTCATAAGGACCATCGTGGAATTGACGTTCTCTATCCGCCCTCCCTTCCTCTCCAGCGGCTCACCCACACCCTGCACCCGTAGTTCTGCATAGGCCAGACTTTAGCCATGGAGGAGACCAAACACAGCTTTTCCTCTTCGACTGAGCCCGTCCTTCTTCCTAATATTCTCCGCAACAGGCAAGTGCCAGACGTGCCGGAGGATGTCGATTTCCTCATGGAGCATCTCAACGATCCCAACTTTGACCTCAAGAGATCTTATCCTCCGTCTATGCGCTCTGTGACTACAGACGCGCAAGGCAAGAAAATCTACGCTTATGACCCGTCCGACTATGACGCCGAGTCCCAATTTGAGTCTGAGCGACCAACATCACGGAATTCGACCACCATCGAGTTCGACGAGTAAGTTCTTGCATGCCTTCTTATCCCTCCATGTATTCATTTGTTCTGCAGTGAGTCACCTTATCCCGAAGTCCGCGCTGCTGTCGCGAGTGTAGATGATCCGTCAATGCCTGTAAACACGTTCAGAATGTAAGTTAACTGTATTGCTTTTTTCTCTAACTAACTGGCTCTCCAGGTGGTTCCTTGGTCTTTTGGCTACGATTTTGGTCTCAGGACTGAATCAAATCTTCTCCTTGCGCTGTATGTTCACTGAGCTCGATCCATTATCATCACTGTTTAAACATCCTCTTAGATCCCTCCGTCTTCATCACCGGTATTGTTGTTCAATTGGTTTCCCTCCCCGTTGGCAAGCTCCTTGAACGTATTCTTCCGACGACCCGATTCAACACCTTCGGTTACATATGGTCTCTGAATCCCGGTCCCTTCACCATCAAGGAGCACGTTTGCATTACCGTCATGGCCAATGTCGTCGTTGGTGGCGCATACGCCACTGATGTTGTCCTCACTCAACGTGTCTTCTACGGGCAACATATTACCTACGGATACCAGGTCATGATCGTCCTTTCCTCGCAACTCATTGGTTACTCAATGGCGGGTATCCTTCGCCAATTCGTTGTCTGGCCGTCGAGTATGATCTGGCCTGGTGCTTTGGTCAACTCGGCTCTCTTCAACACTTTGCACAAGAGCTACGGCAAGCGTGATAATGGCCATATGACCCGTGAACGCTTCTTCCTCTACGCGTTCTTGGCTAGCTTCGCCTGGTACTGGGTTCCTGGGTACCTCTTCACCGCCCTCAGTATGTTCAGCTGGGTGTGCTGGATCGCCCCGAACAATGTTGTCGTCAACACTTTGTTCGGCGTCAATACCGGTTTGGGAATGAGCGTTGTGACCTTCGACTGGAGTATGATCTCCTTCATTGGCAGCCCTCTCGTTACTCCCGTAAGTTTCTCTCATGCCATTTTAATATAAGCAGCGGCGCTGACATACGTTCATTAGTGGTGGTCTGAATTGAACACTGGTGCCGCCTTCATTATTTGCTTCTGGATCATTGCTCCCATCTGGTACTGTGCGTAAATTACTTGTTTCACTCCACGAAGTTCCTGTGGCTAACTTTATATCTTAGTTACCAACACTTTTAACACCGCTCATTTTCCCATTTCTTCTTTCCTCTCTTGGGATAACACTGGTGCTCCCTACAATCCCCGCGCCGTCGTTAACGAGAATGGTGTCTTCGATCCCGTTTTGTACTCTCAGTACTCTCCCATTTTCATGTCTGCTACTCTCACGATGGCGTACGGCATTGCATTTGCCTGCTTCCCCTCCCTTTTCGTGCACACCTTCCTCTGGTTCCGTAAAGATATCGTCAAACGTTTCAGGAACACCCTCAAGGACGAGCGTGATGTCCACTCTCGGCTCATGCAGGCTTATCCTGAGGTTCCGATGTGGTGGTACGCCGCTATCGGTATCGTAACCTTCGTTCTCATGTGCGTCGGTGTCGAAGTCTTCCCAACTCAACTCCCTGCCTGGGGCGCAATCATCGCTTTCATCATTTCCGCTGTTCTCGCAATCCCCCTCGCCATGCTCATGGCTATCACCAACCAACAAGTCCCCACTCAAGTCATGCACGAGCTCATCGCAGGATATATGCTCCCTGAACGTCCCGTCGCAAACATCCTATTTAAAACCATCGCCTTCATCGGTACACACCAGGCGGTCTCTTTCGCAGGTGATCTCAAGCTTGGTCACTACATGAAGATTCCTCCTCGTATCATGTTCATGATCCAGGTGGTTGCCTCTGGTGTGAGCTGCTTCGTCGTCACACTCGTGCAAGACTGGATGCTCGCCAATATCGAGGACATATGCACTCCTCGGCAAAAGAATGGTTTCCGCTGCCCTGGTACAAACGTCTTCGCCACCGCCTCGCTCATTTGGGGTGGTATTGGTCCTGCGAGGATGTTCGGCCCTGGAGCGCCATACAATGCTCTCCTGTGGTTCTTCCTTATCGGTGCACTTCTCCCTATTCCCTTCTACCTTCTTGCTCGCCGCTTCCCGCTATCGTTCTGGCGATACGTTAATATCCCAATTTTCTTCGCTGGTCTTGGCGCTATGCCTCCCGCGTCGGGCATCAACTATATCTCGTGGGCACTTGTTGGCTTCCTCTTCAACTATGTGATTAGGAAGTACCACTTCAGGTGGTGGATGAGGTACAACTACATCTTGTCTGCTGCTTTGGATGCCGGTGTCGCGATTGGTGTCGTTGTCATCTTCTTCACGCTACAATACCCGAAGGGTGGAATTGAGCTAAACTGGTGGGGTAACCTGTGAGTGTTCTTGAGCTTAAAATTATTTTTGTGGAGCTTGAAAACTAATGATTCGTTCTAGTGTCTGGCAGAATAACGCTGATGCGAATGGAATCCCATTAAAGCCCATCCCCGAAGGCGAGACCATTGGTCCTAAGACATGGTCGTAAATGGCTCTTCCTTCCCCTTCCCCACTCTATCAACGCACTTAATCCTCCGCATCGCGACGTTTGTTTTCGGGCTTTCGATGACGCTGGGCGTATTTATCCCTCCCCCCGCTAGAGCAAGAGATACTTGCTTCTGCATCCCCCTTAATACCTCATCAGCCAGTGATGGGGTTGGGAGTTCACAGACGACGGATGACGTATATACATAGTCTTGCATGTTGTAAAATTGGCTACGCAGGTGATACCAGTAATTCCTTCCCCCATTGTTGTATCAGCGATATACTTTTACACCCCTTCTTGTTTTTTGGATGACACACTAGCACGAACTGCATTAGCCTTTGTTCATATCCTTATTCTTTCTGGGATTTTTCTATACCACTCTACTCGTTTACGACGATTTTCCATATATTACCTACTACGAGTGCAATGCAATCTTGATTGAAACCACATTTTGGAGTCGACGCGAAGGTTGAATTGTCCGCAGGGAGCAGGGAATTGGAGTATATGTTGTCAACAGTAATCGTTCCAGCACTCCAGACTTTACAGATAAACAAAGAGAAAAAAACAACGCAACCGACTAAGCAGGCCCCCAAATCTTAACCTCCCTACCACTTGCAGCCCAAATCTCCTTACCCTCCTCGCCAAATACCAGCTCTGACACGTCACTACCCTCCTCGACACGCAACAACTCTTCCCAAGTCTTGTGCGCAAAGACCCTTGCACCATAATTACCCGCCACACCCAGGAACTGTGCACTTTGATCATACGCAACCCTATTCACCTTGAAATTCTCGCCAAGGGAAATACTATGTGTGCTCTTCGTCTTGCGGAGATCCCAGATGGACACAGAGGAGAGTGAATCTGGCGCAAGCATATGGTAACCGTTTTCGGAGAATGCGAGCGTGTTGACCGTAAAAGGTGTGCTTTCACTTGGGGTAAGTGTCGCTGCAATTGCGCCAGTACGGATATCGTAAATCTGGATTGTGGATGTTGGTGTGCCAGTCGCGATGAGTGTGCCATCCGGATGAACGGCAAGGGAGGTGAAGGGTTCGTCTGAAGGTGCGGAGCGGAAGACTTGGGTAAAGCTGGTCAAATCGTGGATGGAGTACGTCTTATCCAAGGAGGAGTATACAGCAAGTGTAGACGTGGGGTGAACAGCAAGACCAGAGATTTCGCCTTTGTGGGTGCGAAGGGTGTAGTTGGGTATATACTCCCCAGAGGCAGAGTCTTGAGACCAGATTTTGGCGATTTTGTCAGCGCCAGCAGAGAGTAGGAGCGTGGTCTGGCCTTCACGTTCACGGAACGCGACATGGTTGATTTTTTTGCTATGACCTTTGAGAGAAGCCAAAACCTTGTCCGTGCTCTTGTCGTACAGCTGGACAATCTTGTCGTTACCGCCGGTGAGGAATTGTGAAGGATTAAGCCGAGAAACTGCAAGAGAGGTGATGCCAGCCGGGGAGGCAGAATGGAGAGATGGAACAGTGTGTTTGGCTGTGTAAGTCTTGACATCAGCAGCGGTAGCGTAACCTGCTGGGGGCTTGCGCTTCTTGCGGGCGGCAGAGAGGGTGGCATGGGTTTCGTCAATTTGGGAAACGACGGATGCGGGGAGACCTTCTTCGGTTGCTCCGCCTTCGCCCATTTCGACATCGCCACCATCCGCAGGAGCGGAGGGAGCGAGACCCATAGAGGCTTGGACATTGGCTAGCGCCCTGTTAAAAGAATTAGCATAATGTTCTTTGCCAGAGAAGAGGTGGTGGCGTACTCTCTTGCAGCATCACGCTCGCGAATTAGACGTGCGACTACGCGAGTGGCTGCATCTTGCGAGTACAAAGCATAGCTCAATTCCTGACGAACAGAGTTGTACTTTTGCCTAAGGGAGAAAAGCTCGAGGACAATAGTGTCATATTCGTTTTGCAGGGTATGAAGGAGAGCTGGCAGGGAGGTATGGTTGGGGGGACGAGGTGGGGCGGTCTTGGGTGCTATCAACAGAAATGAGTATTAATGATATCATGAAAAAACGAAAGAGGTACTGACAGGCCTTGAGTTCTATGAGGTCAGATTCTTCGAGCTTGTCGCCAGTGATTGGGTCAGTGCCATTTTCTGTGATATACTTTGTGATGAGTCTACGCTCGTAGATATGACCCGATTTGATAGAGACGACGGGGTCCTGAGGAGGCTCGCCAGAGATTGCGCAGAAGACCATTTCGGAAAGATGGAGAGACGCGACTTTCAACTTCGAATTTGTCCAACTTTGCTTTCCGCGTCACCTTTGTTGTTCGTTGTTTACTTACCACCCTCCACCCTCAATCACCATGTCAGAGAAGCAACAGCGCCTCGTCCTCGCTATTATCGACTTTCTCAACCAGTCAATCAACGATGGAACAGTGAAGGCAGACGATAAGGAGAGCCTGGAAGTAGCTGGTGTGCACCACTCTTCCCCTCTACCCCCAAATCTTATCTAATCTAAACCAATTAGTCCAGTGTATTGGTGAAGCATTTGGCGTAGATCCCTCAAACGAAGAACAGGTCGAGAAGCTCTCCGTCAAGCCCGCGACGCTACGAAGTATATTTGATGTGTACATGAAGACCCGCGACAAAGTTGGTGCGCGTGCACAGGCCTCCACCTCGACGCCCGCTGCCGAAGTCTCCTCATCAGCATCCAAGGCTCCTTCAGCTGAGGATAAAGCCAAGGCCGATAAACTCAAGCAAGAAGGGAATGCCCTTATGTCGAATAAGAAGTACGCTGAGGCTATCGAGGCTTATGCCAAGGCGATTGCACTCGACGGATCCAATCCGGTATAC
Source organism: Podaxis sp. C-F-101400 (assembly GCA_018524895.1). Lineage (NCBI taxonomy): Eukaryota > Fungi > Basidiomycota > Agaricomycetes > Agaricales > Agaricaceae > Podaxis > Podaxis sp. C-F-101400. Next base: position 125,022 of record JAEUWR010000187.1, on the reverse strand, counting down.
TACTCCAACCGTGCTGCCGCGTATTCGAGCAAGGGTGACCACCTTGCTGCCATCGGTGACGCAGAAAAGGCTATCTCTCTTGATCCATCATTCTCGAAGGCTTACCATCGGTTAGGGTACGTACAGACCACTCACAGCTTGGTTTGGGACAAGTCCTTACGTTTTGATTGTAGACATGCCCAGTACTCGTTAGGTGACTTCAAGGCTGCTGCAGATGCTTTCGAACGTGGATTGAAAGTCGACCCCAATAACAGCGGTCTCAAATCCGGTCTCTCCAATGCTAAAGCTAGAATCCCCTCTGGAGACGACGTATCTCCAAGGGAGACACCATCAGATGCTGGTGCCGGCGCGGGTGCAGGTGGAGGTCTCGGTGGTATGGCAGACATACTCAGAAATATGGCAGGTGGGGGAGGGGGGATGCCCGATCTCGCAAGTCTCATGGGCAACCCTCAAATTATGGCGATGGCCCAGCAAATGGCAGCTAATGGTGGGCTCGAACGGCTAATGCAGAATCCCGCACTGGCGAGTATGGTGAGCGCATACCACCATCTTTCGATGCATCATACTGACTGTCATTTTAGATGAATCGAGTGCAATCCGGTAACATGCCCTCGATGGAAGAACTGATGTCAAACCCTGAGCTCAGACAGATGTACGTCACATTCCCCAGGTTCCCGCAGGTATGACAATATTGATTCTTCCCTTTAGGGCTGCGCAGCTCGGGGCTGGGTTAGGCGGTGCAGGCCCAGGTACAGATACAGGTCGACCATGAACTCGCTGATAACCTGGTCAGGGGACTAACCGGGGAGGGGGGGGGGTGTGGCTCGCCTGGGGCTTTGATCATACGCACATAGGTTATACATTGATTTACAAGTCTGGTTTTAGCATAAGATTCGCAATCTCGCAATTTTATACCTGTTCCGTGTCGTTCGTTTGCAATGGAAGAGGATTAGTGTCCGAGGAAGTGAAAACCGCCATCCTTGTCACTGCGTATCCTATGCTTATCCTGCGTCAGGGGGGATGCATAAGTGAAGATATACCATGACTAGAGACCGTGGATCAGAGGAACACTTTTGTTTTTGCTAGTCCGATGGAGGAGGGAGTCGGCCGGGCTGTGGCGCGAGGGAGATATCGTGCGATGCTTGCATATCTCGTAAATTGTGATGCCTTTAGGGGTTCGAGGTCGTGGCTCCTGTTCGGGAATCAAAAGGGTTAGACAACTCCCGGAAGCAGTATTAATTATAAGCTAGAGTATGTGGCAAGCCGATATGCAGTACATTCATGATTGAGACACACAAACAAATAGGACGAGAGTAGAAGCGGAATAGAGAAAAGAGAGAAACAGAAGCGGCAGTTGGCATGCCTAAGGTCCATTAGATCATGAAAAGCCAGTGTAGAGAAGGGAACTGACAAGGCAGGAACAGAGGGGGTTTGTTTCCAGAAATGAGGCAAGAGGTTGTGAAGATCAGTCCCTTTCGGGTGTCCTGCAACTTGTAAGTCCCAACCTCCTAAGAATCCAATCTCTTCATGTTTTCATGCAAACCAAATACCCAGAATCAAAGCCAAAGAGGAGCCGAGAGCCAAGTTAGGGACAAAAACTAAATGGAGGATAGCAAGCCGAACAAACATATGCATGACAGCGACATCTCAGGAGAGGAAGGCAAACAGTTTAATGGGTATATCGTTATCATGATGAACGCATGCTGATAGGAGTGTAATGCAAGTTTAATAGTGGGGGGAGGGAACGGGAACAAAAGAAGCATTGATCCGAGGGTAAAGGTGCTGGTGCTAGATGCTGCATTTTTATGGCCATCATTTCGGCGACTGTTGTGCCCGTGAAAGTCTGTAGCAGAAGTTTGGGGTGGATGGAATGGGTTTAGCGGGTTCGGGCATCACGGTGACGCGAAAGTCGCCAACATGACCTATGTATAACGATTGACCGGCGAATGAGATGTGTAGTGCACCTTAGTGCACTGATTAAAGGGCAACTGGAGGAAGTTCTGGTGATGGCGATGATGGCGGTGGCAGTGTGTGATTCATTGGGTGAAAGGACGGGTAGTGGTGCCACCCTGTGTGCGTGCGTGAGTGTCTATTTTTCTGCGGTCTCTGACAGTGACATGCGAACGCGAACGTCAATTGCCGAGCCTAACCGACGGAGCTTCCATTTCTTTCCTTCTCAGCTTCATTCACACCCCACAGCTACGCGGTTATAAACAAAAGGAACCAGTTGTAGACGAGTTGTGTCGTGGGTAGGATGTGGGTATATCAGTGCAGTTATGTTTACAGGGAGTGGCAGTGTAACCGGAGTAGCAGTAGCGGCATTGACCAGCATCTTATAGGAGTTCCTCGGAATGCGCCTTTCGCCGCATTCGTCTTGTCTTTGTTGGTAATTGACGAGCGAGCGCTGGGGGAACCTCTGACAGTTGCGCAGGCAAATTTTGAGGATGGCCCTACGTATTTGAATGAACAGCCGTTAACAGTCAGGAATGCCACGGAGAGGATAAATACAACTTACATGTTTCATGTGGTACCTCAGCCCACTTGAGTGCTTGTATGCCTTAAAGCAATCAGGGACCGGACAAACAAATTCCCGTTCGTTGTCATCCGCCTCGGGGTCTGTACCAGACCCATTCTCCTCATTAAGTGATTGGCTGGAGAACCTCGTTGACAGCGCTGTCCGGAAATGGGCTGTTGAACTGTGATGGTGACAGAAATGACAGGATCAGAAAAAATGGTTCGATATCTTTTTGACAGAGTATTCTTGGAGTGGACGTACATCTGGAGGTGATACTGAAGGCCGTTAATTGACTATGGGAAAAATACCCCAATTTTAGGCCAATGAGCGTAGTTGAGATTTCAAGTAACGGACCTTCCACGACTTGCCGCAACCTGCAAGGGCACAACGATAAGGTTTCTCGGTATACGGTTCATCGCTGTGCTCGTTCTTGTTGTGGTCGAAGAGCTCCTTTGATGTCATGAAGCAAGAACGACTTGTTGAGGCGCCATTGGGCCAACATGTTTCAGTCCCACAAGCATAGGGTTTGATGGAAGGGCTAAGCATGGCCAATATCAGAATTAACCACATGAAGAAAGGGAACAAGTCAAACGTACTCAGCGGTCAAAGGCAGGGAAGATGAAAGTCTCATCGGTGTGCCAGGTTTGAGCAACTTCTTGGTACTAGTTGGTCGGCTCCTTCTAGGTGGCGGGATGTGAGGGCGTGTTGGTTCCCGGGGCATTGAGAATAACAGAGAACCGGTGGAGCTCGTTGATTGCTCGCTGCTGGGGAGGTCCACAGGAGATAAGACATTAGGACTAGAGGTTGGAGAAAGGGAGGAAGCAAACAAAAATGGGGTAGATGACGCAGAGGACAAATCCTCATAGTTGGTATCCACAAGCAGATTATTGTCTGTAGTAGATTGGGGAGATTGTTCGAACAACGGCGCGAGAAGATCGGTTAGGGGATTTGGAGATTTCCAAAAATCAGCAATCTGGTCAGCTTGAAGAGGAATGTCGTTTGGATGGGAAATAGGGGAGATGGGGATTGATGAATGTTGTACATTGAGGGGGGCTGGTGGTTGCAGTGTAGGAGAAGAGGTGAAAACGCGAGGTAAAAGGGCGGTTGTGAAATGTTCAATTGTAGGGGCCGTTTCGGCAGTGGCAGAAACGGGTGGGTCGTCCAGCGACATGAAGTTATCGTTGTTGTCATCATTCTGATCTGCATTCCCACTACCGTCCGTTAGGGATGGAGCCTCAGGTTCGGGCTGTACCTCCATCAACGGCGGCTCATTTGCGACCGGCGGTAAGGGACGTGAAGGCTGTGGAGGAGCCGACAAGGCCGCACTGAGAGATGATGAAGAAAATTGAAAAGGCGCAATATGAGGGGAAACGGAAACGATCTCCGGCGAGGGAAGCCGGAAAGAATGAGAAGAAATGAGGGAGGAACCAGGGATGGGATAGGATTCTGGAGGATAGTAGGGTGGCCAGAGATCAAACATAGGTTCTGAGTGCGATGGTCCAAGATCTGTTGCTTGACTCTCTGGCGATTGGGTCTCCTCTGGAGGAGGCGGCGGCGGAGGCAGCTGAGCGGGAGATAGTGTCGGCTGGTTTTCTCTGGAGGAGGGCGATGGTTGGCCGGGCTCCGGGGGAGTCAATATTCCATTGTTGGCGTTGGTGGCGGAAGGAGAGTTGGAAGAACTCTTAGAGGTGGTATTGAAGGCATTGCCAGGAGTAGGCGCCTGACCTACTGCTCTTAACGCCGCTGCTTTCTTTCTCTCCAACAGCCTCCATCTATGAGAGGGGTTAGAAATACATTCCGCAGCAGTTGTCACTTTGGCATTACCTGTTCCTACATCCAAGTCCACTGCGTTGCATTTCTTGGCCAATCTGGCCCCATTTTCCTCCGATGCGTCCAAAGACTTCGAGCAGCTTTTCGTCTTCCTCAGGTGTCCACTCATCCTTCTTGAGGCTCGGATCAAGAGCTTCCCTATAACGTTTCGAGCATGCATCGTCTGTCCTCCCTGGTATTGAGCGGGCTATTGTCGACCACTTAGCACCGTATTTGTCGTAGAGATCCAGAAGTAATTTATCTTCTTCCGGTGTCCAGGCCGTTTTCTTGACAGTCGGAGAAAGCGAATGCAGCCAGCGCTTTAGGAAAATTTAGCGTCTAAAATTGATACAGGAAGAAAAGAGAAGGGACCTTTCTGCACGCCTTATTAGAACGACCAGGGATGCACAGAGCGATGTTTTTCCAATTATCGTGCTCGCCGTGCTTTGCAACAGCATCTTTGAGTAATTGATCTAGGCATAATGGTTCAGTAAGAATGGATCGGTAGGAGAGCAGCAGCATACCTTCATGTTCAGTCCACGGTCGACCAACATTTCTCTCTGCCATGGAGAAGGATGTATCACCGAATCATGACACGGAGGTGAAGCTGAGGCGCTCTGTTGACACTGCAATGAGCCCAGAGGCTGTCACACCATCCAAGTCTTTCCCGATCTGGACTGCTTTGTGACGGTGAGTCACTCCACCGACGCACCAACTGCATTCTGCTTACACCCACATCTCCTCGACATGTCCCTCGCCCTTGACTATTCCTCTGATGACGAGGAACTCACCGCATCCGTTGCAAAAGATGCTTTCGGCATTTCCTCGCTACCAAATAATAAGAAGCCTCGCATTGAAGACCAGACTGAGTCTAAATCCCTAACAGCAGACGCTGCACCACATGTACTAGCAGAGGTTCGTGTCGCATGAGTCCAAAAAATTCCTGTGCAACACTAAGAACAATCTATATAGGATCCCTTGAAAATGACTTCGCTCGTAACTCGACCAACAGATACACAAATGAATGTGAACATTCCGTATCAGGACATGATGTTACCACTTCAAGGACCAGAAAACCCCTTCAGCGACCGCAACCGTTTCCTCAATCAGAATGCACTTGCCGGTCATGTAGAAGAGCAGTCTATGTCCGAGCATGCATTTCGTGCACAACACCTTACGCATTCTATACTTGGCTATTCGGCAAATCCTTCTGTTGATCCCAATGCACCGGCTATTCTAGGGTCAATTGAGGACGCCAAGGCCAACAACTTCCAAACTATAGACACTCTTAGAGCATCGAGGGGCGAGCGCAAAAAATTGAAGCGAAAACGGGAGAATAAGGGAGACCTTGAAATTGTCGACGGAGAAGGTGCTTATGTCGGCCCTTGGGCGTCCTGGAAGGGTGAAGACAACCAAGTAGACTTTTTGGCCGGTGTTACTGCTGGTGAAGAAGAGCAGGAGGAGGAGGAGGAAGAGGAGCCCGAATATACGATCAAAAAGGCCAAACCCAAGAAGGGTGCTGTTGGCCAAGAGACATCAGTATTCCATGGCACATCTTTGACGGACTACCAAGGACGAACATACATGTTCCCTCCAGTTTCAGAAGCACCTCAGCTATCACACGAAGCTGGCTCGCAGGAGTGCTTCATTCCAAAAGTTTGTATTCACACATGGACGGGCCATACTCAAGGCGTCTCTGTCATCCGTACACTCCCGGAGACTGGTCATTTATTCATTAGTGGTTCCATGGACACGAAGATAAAGGTACGTACGAAGCATTCTACTAGATGCGCATAGTTCTAATCACTAATCATTGACATTAGCTTTGGGATATCTATACTCATGGAAATTGCCTGCGGACGTTCCATGGTCACGTCAAAGCAGTCAAGGATATCTGCTTCTCGAATGATGGCCGACGATTCCTTTCTTGTGGTTATGATCGTCAGATGAAACTATGGGACACTGAAACGGGACAGTGCTTGAAACGCTTCAGCAACGGAAAGATACCCTACGTCGTACGTTTTCATCCTGATGAAGACAAGCAACACATCTTCCTTGCTGGAATGTCAGACAAGAAAATCATACAGGTATGTCTGCCAGGAGTTTAGTCGAAGTTGTCTCTCACATTCGCGACCTACCAGTACGATATTAACTCGGGCGAAATCACACAAGAGTATGATCAACATCTCGGGCCTGTGAATACTATCACCTTCGTGGATGAAAATCGGCGGTTTGTTACGACTTCAGATGACAAGACTATCCGCGCTTGGGATTTCGATATACCGGTAGTCATCAAATATATTGCCGAACCGCACATGCACTCAATGCCTTCTGTGACCCTCCACCCTTCGAGTACGTCATTCACTTTGAATCATCATGTGCCGCCTAACTGGTTGATCAATAGAGAAGTACCTTGCTGCTCAATCACTTGATAACCAAATTCTTGTATACAGCACGGATAACTTCCGCCAGAATCGAAAGAAGCGATTCGCAGGCCATTCTGTCGCCGGATATGCATGCCAAGTTGGCTTTTCCCCTGATGGCAAATGGATAAGCAGTGGTGACGGCGAAGGCAATGTCGTCTTTTGGGACTGGAAGACTGGTCGTATCAAGTCACGACTGAAGGCACACTCCAAGGTCGTGATTGCTCACGAGTGGTTGCCACACGAGACAGTAAGTTCCTCGCATGCAGTGTGCCGACGGCATCGCTCATCACTCCACACAGTCAAAGGTCATTACCGCCTCGTGGGATGGTCTTATCAAGCTTTGGGTGAGTCTCACTTCGACTTGGCCCTTGTATCGCACTAACAAGACGCTATGCATCAGGATTAAACGCACATTGTATAATAGACGATAATACTTATTATATCATCCGCGCGTAACTCTTGCCTACGTGCAAATTGACCGATAGCCAGTGACACGACCGAGTAAACAAACGGGTTGGAGGTATTTGGTTGACGGTGCCACTACCCGACGCCCTCGTCAGTTAACCCTCCAAACATAATTCACTTGTTTTTGAGGAATCTCGATGCGCAGTAGCGGTCCACAGAAGATCCCCGCCGCCGGTGCTCTTTGAAAATCTGGTGTGGGGTTGTTTCTGTCTATCCTCTCACGTTGCTTCATGCCGGGTAAGTCCTACTTTAAAAGTAAACTGATGAAGGGAATTAGTTGGCCTCCCTGAACACATTGACTTATCACTGTGGAAACTCTCACCCAAACGCGGTATGTTGTGAATGAATTTCACTCTCCTTACTTGCTCGCATCCCGGACTGTCAAGAGGCGCGCTTCCTGACCCGCATATAATCATCAGCACATCCATATACGGATGAAAAGTTTGCGCAGTTCATCAGATCCAGCTGATTTCTCTGCAAAACGCACCACAACCTCGGACATGGAACAAAAGGGTCGCCCTCCGCCTTCCATGTCCCCTCCATGTGAGAAGCTGAGGATACCAGAATGCGAGCCGGACATAAGGTCAGTCACATCTCATTGAAGAAGATTCTATGCCTGAGTAGGACCTTTTCACGCAGAATGTTCCTGTTTATGCCCTAGTGACCTTAAATGACCATACATGGTTACTGATGGTTACTGCAGGGCGGCCAAGTGTCCATCCAGCCAGAGCATACATAGAGGGCACGGGGTACGAACACCTAGTCCCAAAAGGTCCCAAGGCACCGGTGACTTGGTAAAGAGACGCCACATTGGTCAGAAACGATGCTATAGTTAAACTGGCTTCCTGAGGTCCCCCATTCCACATTCCAGGGTCTTACAGGCGGCGGTGGCAACATCCCGACAAATCACATCGACGATTTGATGATGCACGGAAAAACTTGTCCTGCTCAACGCTCACCCGTACAACGCGCCAATACAATTTCGGAAGCAAAGCGGAGGAATTGAGTTAGGAACCATGACGATCTTGTCTCAGCGCGAAATCTCCATGTAGCGGACCGACAGCTGAACTGGGGTTCCACGTGCACTCGGATGGCATGGTACTCTGGATACCACATGCGGAAAAACGGATAGACATTCCTTCTCCGAATCCCAACGCAACGGATTGCATTTATACTCGCCTTGCCAAACCTGCGGGATTACATATAAGCAAACCGGGCTGTGGGTTCTCATCTACTCAGCCCCGACATCCTCCTACACACATTAGCCTTTAAGCATGCGGCTTTCCGCTTTCCTATCGCTGGTCCTTGTTGCTTCTGCCTCGGCGCTTCCGGTAGGTCGGACATCTGCTAAGTCTTTCCACTGAGCTAACTTATCTTGTTCAAGGTTGTTGAACCTGCTGCTGCTCCTGGTACTATCGCCGGAAATAGTGACTGGCGCCGTGGAAACTCTGACTGGCGGAGGGGAAATTCTGACTGGCGACGGGGCAATGTCGATTGGCGACGAGGAAACTCTGACTGGAGGCGTGCAGAAGTTGGCGAGCGCGGAAATAGTGATTGGAGGCGGTTAGAAGCGGACGCTCATGGCAACTCTGACTGGAGACGGACTGATGCGGATGCTCGCGTGGAGACTAGAGGAAACTCGGATTGGAGAAGAGATGCAGCCTTGCCAGAGCGTGCGGCGCTAAATGGTCGCGGAAACTCTGACTGGAGAAGAACCAAATCTGATGTCCGCGGTAACTCGGATTGGAAACGTGCGGAGAACAAAGCGCGAGGAAATTCAGACTGGAAAAGAAAAGGACTGGAGCAGGTTCGTTTGGACTCTCTTTCTCTTCATGTTAGCACTATCTGACTCTAACAACTCAGGCATGAACCAAGTCACTGTTTGTCTTGTGCTATCTGTATATTTCATAGCACGGACCTTCCTTTCACGTTCTTGGCCCTTATCCATGGCTTGTACTTTTTCCTCGTCATCGTATAGCACCGGTTTTAATCGTTCAATTTTTTGCAAGACCTCCGATGTGGACTTTGCGACCCCTTGCAAGCCCTTGTGGCCGCAGTTTAGCTCCACCATTAGCCGACGGCAGCGTAATCCGTCGAGTCAGCTGGTTTCCATGGTTAGGTTGATAATAAACGCTGGGCGATGTAGTATCCACATGCACGTCCACTGTGCCTGTGCGGCGAATGTTGCATCAGAAAGTAGGCAATAAGTCTAAAAGAGGAGTTCGCACGAATAAAAATAAGGGATGATCGATAATCTGTGAACTTTTCAGACCTATCTTCGGAAACAAAGGGAACGGTCCTCACGCAAATAGCTCACAAAGCATGGATGGAAATAACATACGAGAGAACAGGTTGTCCCTAATAACGCGACAAACCCCAATGCAGAGCTGGGGATCCCTTGCCCTGGGTCCCAGAAACAAGGACCCGGGTGTGTAGCAATTCACCGCCCCGCTTTGTACACAAGAAATGACACCATGCTTATAAATAGGTGTGTTGAACAGATTGGCCTTTCATAGATTCCGCTCACAACACGATATACTGGGTATGCGACCACGTAATTGGGTGGCTACTGCGTGAAACGTACTTACATACCAGAGCATTGGAAGGTGACCAACGGGGAAGAGAGAAGAATTATCGTCGAAGGCGGCAACTTCCGGATGCTCTTGCTTGTCTACATTTGGCCATGATGATGGTTGTTGACGCGTTAATGAGGACACGGTCAACGTGACTTCAATGACCTTTCTTCCTCAAGCATCCCCCCTTGTCTGGTTGCCGCTCCAGCCACTTTGTTTCCCTCCGTCATGTCCAATCTCGTTAATGCAGCACCCGAAGATGCACTAATACGCGATAGGACGCGCTCTTTTGAAGAGTTTCTTGAGTCAGACTCAGCCGTCTACAACTACAAAGATGAAATTCATCGAATGCTGCGCGCAGATCAGACGCGTCTTATCGTGAATATCGACGACCTACGTGACTTCAAACGCGAATTCGCGGATGGGCTGCTCAAACATCCATTCGACTACCTTCCTGCCTTCGATGCCGCCCTCTTCAACGTGATCCAGCGTGTCTACGACCCGGATAAATACACGATAGAGTCAAAAAACTACAAAGTCGGATTTAGTGGATCCTTTGGCGACCACCATGTGAGCCCACGTACGTTGCAGGCGATTCATCTTGGCAAGATGATTTCCCTGGAGGGAATCATCACGCGATGCTCCCTCGTCCGACCCAAAATGTTCAAGTCCGTTCATTACTGCCCTGAAACTTCACAACACTATACCCGCGAATACCGCGATGCGACATCAACTTCCAACCTTGCTCCAACGCCAACCGTGCCGCCAGCACATGATGATCAAGGCTTCGCTCTTGAAATGGAATATGGACACTGTATTTTCCGTGATCATCAGCGGATCAGCATCCAAGAGATGCCAGAGCGCGCACCTGCTGGGCAACTCCCAAGAAGTACAGACGTTATCCTTGACGATGATCTCGTGGACAAGTGCAAGCCGGGAGATCGGATTCAACTAGTTGGAATCTACAGAAGTGTGGGAGGCGGCTCCAGCGGCGCATTCAAGTACGATTTATCTTCCTCGTTCCGCTTCGTTATTGCTCATCGCCAATAGGTCCCTTATCCTTGCCAATAACATTAACCTGCTGTCGAGCAAAATTGGTGGTGGGATTGCCCAAACGCCACTTACAGATACAGACATCCGTACCATAAACCAGCTTGCCAAACGTTCAGACATCTTCAACCTTCTCTCCGAATCCCTCGCGCCTTCGATCTTTGGCCATGAATACATCAAACGTGCGATTCTTCTGCTGCTGCTCGGGGGTGCAGAGAAGAACCTACCAAATGGGACACACATCCGTGGCGACATAAACCTTCTCATGGTGGGCGATCCCTCGACAGCGAAATCCCAGATGCTCCGGTTTGTTCTAGGTACAGCACCATTGGCTATTGCCACCACGGGTCGAGGTAGCTCTGGCGTCGGTCTTACTGCAGCAGTCACCACAGACAAGGAGACAGGAGAGCGAAGACTAGAAGCCGGCGCCATGGTCCTCGCTGACCGTGGTGTCGTCTGCATTGACGAATTCGACAAGATGTCCGATATTGACCGTGTCGCAATTCACGAAGTCATGGAACAGCAAACAGTCACTATTGCAAAAGCTGGCATTCATACAAGTCTAAACGCACGGTGCAGCGTAGTTGCTGCTGCGAACCCGATATATGGCCAGGTGAGATATGCTCACCAGCTCAAAAAAGAAGTGATATTGACCCCTTATGCAGTATGATATCCACAAGGATCCTCATAAGAACATTGCGTTGCCTGATTCGCTGCTCTCGCGTTTCGATCTGCTCTTCATTGTTACAGATGATGTGAGCGAAACCCGCGATCGAATGATTGCGGATCACGTCCTCCGGATGCATCGCTACCTACCCTCTGGCGTCGAGGAAGGTACCCCTTGCCATGATAACCTGGATCAACAACTCGCCATTGATGGTCCGGGAGTTGGAAATGGCGAGGAGAACGTCGAGACCAGCCCGTTCGAAAAGTACGATCCCCTTCTTCATGTCGGCGTTGGTAGTACTTCTGGGCGGCGTGAAACGCGCAGCAGCAAGGCGAAAAAGAAGGAGATTTTGAGTATCGCGTTTGTGAAGAAGTACATCCAGTATGCGAAGAGCCGTACAGCACCTGTGTTGACAAAAGGTGCTGCCGATCATATTGTTCAGGTCTACGCCAACCTTCGAAATGAAGATATGGAGGCGAACCAGAAAAAGGTGACACTCAAAGCGCCGCCTATATAAGTAAATCTCATGGTTATCTTTTCTAGACGTCACCGTTGACGGCGCGTACACTGGAAACCCTTATCCGCTTAGCCACTGCACATGCGAAAGCCCGTCTATCTTCTAAAGTTGAAGAGAAGGATGCTAGACAAGCCGAGGAAATCATGCGATTCGCACTATTCAAAGAAGTACCCAAGCGTCAGCGACGGAAGAAGCGCAAGCTCGTCAATGGCGTTGCTGCACGTAAGGGGGAAGAAGACGCGGAAGGTAGCAGCGAGGAGGAATCAGACGACGGAGAGAGTGGAGATGAGGTTGAAGAACGGCGCATGAGTACCCCTCCAGCTCCAGCGCCACTGAGGAACCAGTCCCAGGACCCTATTTGGGGAGAGGATAGTCAGGACGTGCAAATGGATGTAGAACCGCAGCCGGCCCCCGTTGCACCTGCCGCCTCCGTGGGGTCAACCTCCGATGGCAAAATACGCCCAGATAGGTTCGTCAATTGAGTCCTAGACCACCTTGTATTTTTGCTGATCTATGACCCAGATTGCAGTTCTTCCGTACAAGATTGGCTAACCTCTTTGCGACCCGCCTTCAAGACACAGAGGAGATTTTCCTCGCCCAACTACTGGAGTTCATTAATGAAGGCTTGCCCACGGACCAGTTGTACGGCACTGCAGAGGCGACTGAGGCGTGTAACGCCATGCAAGAGAACGATGAGTTGATGATCAGTGGAGGAATCGTCTATAAGATGTGATGAGCCCAGGCATGGTTTCGGTTGTATTCCCTTCGTATTCAGCACCTTGTGTTTCAATTTCTGCCAACGATGTATAACTATCTGTATTATATCCCCTCAGTGACCTGCTATAATCAATGTATCCAGAACGAAGATGTCCCCATGTCCCTGAGAGATGCCTGCACGATGTAACATCCTCCTTGCAGAGGTTTCAGACTCAAACCTCCCGTGGGAGTTGAGAACTCGGTCTCACCTGGTCCCCAGGATCTTCTGTCATTTAAGATACTCAAGAAGAAAGGCGTCCCCTCACTTCCTTACGGTTTGACATCCCAAAACGTACGGTTCTCGGGATTCTAGTCACGCTCTCCGACATAGCGTATGAAGTTTGCCTTCCACGAGCAAAACGGATATTTCAGGGCCGTACCAAGCCTTCCGGCACGCTTCGTATAATCAGAATTTACAGGGCCTGCAGGTTTTGTAGAGACACCAGCCAGATTTCTCGTCCGCTGCTCCTGCCCGACACCGGACATCCACTTAGGATACGGGCAATATACGACGTGCTTATCTACGGGTGGCTGGTACCAGTGTGATAGTATCAATCAGTTCAGTAACCATTAGGTCGCTACCAGATTGTACCGACCTTTTCCTCTTGAGTAGCCGTAGCCTCTTCCCTCATACTAATTACCGACACCCTTGGACGACATCAAAGTGGCCAAACCCACCTGCGGAAAAACATTAAGAATCGCATGGAAGCTATCACGTCTGCTTCTCATTTCGCTTCGACACCATGGGCGATCGGCGCATCCGACCTACGCAATGCCATCCATGGTTGTTGATTTTCGGAAGTCGCTCAAGCATGGCCTGCAGAAAACATAGCTCCGGCTGGAAACATAAGGAGTGTTCGCGTGGACTTGAGACGGATGGGGCAGTCTCACAAGTTTTTTGAAAAAAAAAAATCGGTGCCGTTTCGTTTGTTCGGCATGAATTATTAGCTGGAGGGAGGATGTGGGCAGACGAATGCTATAAATTGTCGAGATGATGAGACCAGTTAGCCGGAGCCGAAGTATTGTGCGAGTCAGTGCGTACTCGAAGATGTTGTTTGGTGATACCAGCCCCAGTTCAGCTCTCAGACAGCAACTGGGATGAAAGGCTTCTGCTCATTCGTGTAGTGTGCTTGAAGTTGTTCTGAGCGAAATGCTGAAAGCTACGATGTCTTGGCAGTGATCTTTTTTTCTATGGATGGACGTTCTGTGTCAGACCCCAAGGAGGTGTGGGAATACATCATCTTGGGGCGGATCACCAAGTGGTGGTCATTGCGCAATAATTTCCTCCTTCCCGAATTTTTTTGAAAACTCCATTCTCTTGACATAAGACGCTGGAAAAGAATGTAGAAAAGATTGAACGAAGGTTGATACTAGACTTCAACATACGAATTTCTGGCAGCAGACATCTGATATGCCCGACCAGATTCGACAGGTTTCCGCACCACCAGGGGTTAGCATTGTCAGGGTGCCTCAAGTATTGCGATGGCTGTGTCGCCTAACAGGCGTTGAGTGTCCCCATCGAACGATTTTCGGCGTATGATGTGGAGTATCAGAGCCATGATACGCATGACAGTCGGAACGCTATGGTGCATAGGTCATGATGAATTCTGAGATTCTGCGACCAATTGACGTTCAACGGTAAACATCGGCGTGGATGACGTCTTGAAGTCCACTTCCATGGGGTAGACCTCGCGTGTAGACGAGGTGAGATGACATAGCCGCCAATATTTTGTTTTAGCGACTCAAACAGCCACCGAGTGTGATCGCGAGCACTTCTGGGCAACTCGACATTTGTGCCAGCTGGATGTCCAGATTTCCATCGATTTCGTCTTGGCACGTTCGCTTATTCACGTTGTTGAGACTTGAGATGAGTACCGCCGCATCAGGACTCTATAGTTCGCCTCCATCTGGTATTGACCAACGTTCGCTTAGGATAATCCCGCAAGACTTGAATAGGACTGAACCGATGATGTTGATGTCGTAAAGGAAGCTGATACATGATGGATACATGATGGGCAGCCACAGAGGAGATTGCACGAGCATATCACAAGCATAGCCCAGGACAAAACAGGAGAAAGCTACGGACTACCTGAGCTAGGACAAATCCCATAGCAGGATCGCGGAGCTACGAGTCGGTTCTTATTTAGATCGGTCTTTGGAAAATGGGGGACTAGGGGATATTTTCCGTCCGATGCCCCGAGGATGGGCACCTTCAGTAGCTACAGGTCATCCGAAAACGCCGAAGGGGGAGGAATGGGTTCGTGCGCATTACTTTATTCGTGGTTGTCTGGCATAGCCATAGTGAACGGGGAAATCGAGGCGAATCGAGTGAGACGGCATCATAGCAGATTACATCAGTCGCGATCGTGCCAAGCTGGCTAAATGCGCAAATACGGAAGAGAAATGCTTAAGATAAACTAGGGGCCTACGAACGGGGGGAAGCTGAGATAATTGAAAATAGATTGCCGATTGGGGCGATGCAACATTGGCGCCACGATGTGGGTTGGTGGCATGAAGGATTATAAAAGTTGTTATCGATAACCAACACCCCAACAACTTGTTCCCCCGACATCAGTCCATCCTCTCTAGCTCCGCTTTTATTGGGCCCTTATAAGTCTCTATCTATACCTCCTGTTCCCCCGTTCTCCTTCTCTCCATCCACCATGTACCCCGTTGACGGAATCCGTTCTCAGCTTGAGTGGAACACTACTCTCAATGTCTCCGATGCCCCCATCCCCACCGAGAGCACCAAATACCTCCGCAAGGTCACTTCATCGACGGGTTTTTTCCTTTGCCCGTTTTGCTGACGATGGACAATTAGACCTCTATCATCGCGACAATTGGTGAATTTGTAGTCTTTTATCAATCTGCGCGTCTACTCAACGTCAACAGGCCCCAAGGTCAACACCGTCGAGAAACTTAAAGAGCTTCGTCGTGCTGGTGTAAACATTGGTTTGTGTACTATCCCACACGAAAAGCCGACTCTTCCTCTGACGTTCTACCGCAGTTCGCATGAACTTTTCCCATGGGTCCTACGAGTATCACCAAAGCGTCATCGATAACACAAGGAAAATGCTCCAAGGTATTTTTAATACGTCTCACCTTTTTTTTTTTTTTGATCACAACTCGTCTCATATCTTCTCAGAGGACCCACATGGGCGGCCTGTAGCCATCGCTTTGGATACTGTCAGTGTTCCGTTGTCTTCTCAAATAATCGAATTGATCATGAGGTGCTCGACAGAAAGGTCCCGAGATCCGCACGGGCTTAACAAGGGATGGAAAAGATGTACGTCACCGACCTCCGAGGATACATCGTATGCATTTCATCTGGCTCATAATCCTCCCCAGTATCCCATTACTGCTGGCCATGAATTCATCGTCACCACTGATCCCCGGTACAGCGAACTTAGCGATGACCGCTACATGTATGTGGACTATGTGAGTATATCGTTTGCCCTCAGTAGCTAGGGGCTGGAGGCTAACCTTATAAAAGGCCAATCTTCCTAAGGTCACTGCGCCCGGGAAGTTGATCTATGTTGACGATGGTAAGCGTTCGATCAATTGATGCCAGGCAGATCAACGCACTGACTATTCCCAGGCATCCTCTCCCTCCTTGTACTTTCCATTGATGGCACCAACGTTCATGTTCGTGCCGTGAACAATGGTAACATCTCCTCCCGCAAAGGCGTTAACCTCCCGAAGACCGAAGTCGATCTTCCTGCGCTCTCTGAAAAGGACAAGGCCGATCTGCAATTCGGCGTTCGAAACGGGGTTGATATGATCTTTGCATCCTTCATTCGCCGTGGTGATGACGTTAAGCAAATTCGTGAAATTCTTGGTCCCGACGGCGCTAGCATCAAAGTCATCGTCAAGATTGAGAACGAGCAGGGTCTTGCCAACTTTGACGAAATCCTGAAGGAGGCCGATGGTGTTATGGTCGCTCGTGGTGACTTGGGTATCGAAATCCCCGCGAGCCAGGTCTTCCTTGCGCAAAAGATGATGATCGCCAAGTGCAACATAGCTGGCAAGCCTGTTATCGTCGCAACCCAGATGCTCGAGTCCATGACAGTAAGTGAATATGGCAGTCTACAATCATTGCTTATTCTGAAGTCTTTGCTCTAGTACAACCCTCGTCCCACTCGTGCTGAAATCAGCGATGTTGCTAATGCTGTCCTTGATGGTGCTGACTGTGTCATGTTGTCTGGTGAGACCGCTAAAGGAGCTTATCCCGTCCAGTCTGGTATGTTTCTGTACATCGAACAGGCCATTTCGTTCTAATGGGAAGCTAGTACTCATGATGGCCGAGACCTGCTTGCTCGCTGAATCTGCAATCTGCTACCCGCCTCTGTACGACGACTTGCGTGGTATCCAGGCCCGCCCAACAGAGACTGCGGAGACTGTTGCCATTGCCGCAGTTGCCGCAGCTGCCGAGCAGAACGCCAGTGCACTCCTTGTTCTCTCGACAAGTGGAAACACTGCCCGTCTCGTCTCCAAGTATCGTCCCAAGATTCCCATTATCACCGGTTAGTCCATGCTCATTGCCTTGACTGGAACCAGTCGCTGACTGAGTTGGTCTAGTCACTCGTAACGAGCAGACTGCGAGGCAAATTCATTTGCACCGTGGTTGCTATCCCTTCTGGTACCCTGAGCCCCGTGGTGTTCAGTCTCATCAATGGCAGACTGATGTTGATAACCGAATCCGCTTCGGCCTTCGCAACGCTCTGGCACTCAAACTCATCACCCCTGGTACCACTATTATTGCTATTCAAGGCTGGAAGGGAGGTCTTGGTCACACCAACACCCTCCGCATCCTATCTGTCCCCACTGATCCTGCCGACCTTGAGATTCAGCCTCTCGGTTCTCTTTAAATCCACTGTGGTGTCTTAATATACAATAGTTCATGTGCAAAACTCTAGTATAATTTTATGACAGTCGCCTTTCTCTCCTTGTGTTGATAGAATTTCGTTTGACACTATTTTGAGTGGTTTGAAACTCGTCAGAGCGAGCCATCAATGCATCGTGCATACTTCCCACGCACCGAAATTTCGAATTGGCTGACCCCTTTGCACCACTTTCAACTCTTCATTTCCAAACTTCAAGTTTCATTCTACCTAGTGGCTTCCAGCTGTGTCATTGACGACCAGCCCTAGCCATCCGCACTTGGGCCGTACCTGGGCATGTCCTCTTTCTCTACATATCTTCCTGGTCGGACCCGCATCCATCGGACTCGCCGCTCAACGAGCAACAGCCTCCCGGTCCACACCAATGGCTCCTCTGCAGTACAAGAAAAACTGGCATTGCACCCACACCTTGCTTCATGGTGGCTGCGACTAAGTTTTCCCGTCCCATTTATTCGCACACGTCGGCTTCGAATATACGTGTTAAACCCAGGAAGGGTGCACGATTATGCTACGGCGCGGTTTGGCCGGAAGCGGGGATGTTCTGTGTTGGTTATGTTGGTGTTATTGGCGTTCCTTTTCGTGTTTGCGTTGGCGAGGCGATTTGGGACGCATGCGAAGCAGTGGCCTCTTGTGAAAGATTCGCGGACGTTGGTTTATGGGCGAGAGGACTTGCAGAGGATTTGGAGGTGGGAGATCGCGAGCGGGCATTACCCGAGTCGAAGAGGGAGTACGTATGCTCTGTTGCTTTTTATGAGTGGGGCATCTCCTGACGGTGAATGTTTCTCCACAGTTCCTGAGCAGATACGATTAAAGGAAACGCCCATTAACCCAGCGCTTCCACCGAGGAAGACGAGTATTCCTTCGCCGTTGACGGGCGAGGCTAGCGAGTATGTGACGACAACCCGTGGACGTGGACCGGAACGGATATACCTAGATATCCAGAGTCAACCACCCAATGTTGCTTATCCTCCTCGGCCTATTCCTGGCAGCACTGCCGACTTGGACATCGTTATGGAGCATTGTGATTTTTCTAAGAAGAAGGTATGTATTTCAACTATTGGAACCATAATCTAGTATTCACGAATGGCGGTCGTAGTACGTCAGGGACTGTCTAGAGGTTCTACGGGTAGGTGCTGGATTGGATAACGGCAAACGGTTGCGTAGAGGGAAACTCGACGACTGGAAATATATCTACGTCGAGAAGGTGGACAACACAACAACACATTCGCCCCTACGGCGACACGCGGAGGATGAGGATGACCTTCTGGCCGCTGTAACAGCTCAACGGCGCCCACAATCACGGTCCCAGGACGACACTGATCCAGACACGGGACTAGTCAAACGGCGCCGCGTGGACCTCGAACAACCACCCATAAATCTGCCACCTCCTGTTAAATATAGACCTTACGCATCACTTCCTCAACCCTGCGACCCGGAACACCCACGATTATTCCATATGTTCTGGACTGGTCCCTTCACGGATAAACCTTATCTCGCGATTTTGAGTTTCTTATTCACCCAGAATACGGGGCTTCATCTGAAGCACTGGCCAGAGAACGCAGCATGCAGACCAAAGTTTTGGTTGTGGATTAACCCTGGACCCGCAGCTGCGGTGCCGAACCCGAACGCGGTGAAGGATATGTTTGAAGAACTCAAAAATAATCCTTGGGCATCTCCGTTTTTGCATCCGAGGTTCAGGGATATTGTGGAGTTCAAATTGTGGAATACGACGGAGCAGCTGGACGGTGTACCGGAATTGAGGGATGAGTGGCGCTCGAGGGATTTGTTCAATTCGGGCGGGAATGTGTTTAACGTCAACAAGAAGAAGGCTTCGTCGTCGATTGGAACGAGTGAGAATGGGACGGAGGCGGATGCGGCGAACATGATGAATCGGGCAGGTTCGAAATCCGCGTCGACGTATGACAAACTCTCGGTCATCCTCTCCGATATGGCGCGCTTCATCGTCTGTCATCGGTACGGTGGGATATACCTCGACGCAGACACGATTTTCCTTCGTGATTGGGAAGAACTGTGGGGCTGGAAAGGAGCTTTCGCCTATCGATGGTCACGGCTCCAACGGTATAACACTGCTGTTCTGAAACTGAACAAGAATTCCGCACTGGGGAAGTTCCTGTTCAGGACTGCGTTGAAGAATAACTTGGATTTCCATCCAATGACGGTGACGGTGTATGTGAGGGAGGCTCATTTGGACAGTTTGTTGTTGAGGCTACCGGATGCGTTGTTTGACTCGGCGTGGTTGAATACGGAGAGTTATCAGTTGTCCAGGCCGCCTCAGCCGTTCTTTACCAAGTGAGTGGGCAGGTTTTCTGCTTTCATATCTGTGGTGTTGGGTGTTGACTAGATCCCTTTGTAGCTTTGAACAGTTCTTCAATACTCCTATCGCAGAGAGTGCAGCCCCGCAGGCACTTGGATTTGAAGGGTTCTTCAGGGGCGCATATTCATATCATTTCCACAACTTTTGGTGCGCGTGCTAAATTGCGTGGATAGTCCTCACAATTCATGCGTTGTTTTTTGCCAGGTGGAAACCCTTTGATCCTGTGCGCAACTGGCCTGATCTCGGCCCAAGGTTCGAGGGTGGCGAACGGGCAGCTCGTGCTGCGCTACGCAAAGCGACAGCTACAAACGATCGTCCGCTCGGAGAGGTAGAAGAGGACGGCATAGAACAGGATAGACGTGATCTGGACTGGGCAACCGTGATGAAACGAACGTTTGAGTCATATATCCGTGGTGAGAGGCCGAACATGTATGGAGAGTGGTTGGTGTGGTAGTGTTCGGTTTTCCAAGGTTATGTATCGGGAGAGGGATATTTTCATACTTATTTTTCACTATTCGCTATTCTCCCCTATAATCTTTCTATTGTTTTTATTTTGCCTGGATAGACGGAGACTTGGGTGCTCTCTCCCTCCCGTCATGACATTAACTTCATGATTGTATTCATTACAAACTAGTTACTGACGTGCTCCTAGAGTATGTTAAGTGCCATGATCCTAATGATTATTCCCCATTATTCCAACTGCCCTCTATGTCGTCACTGTCGAATCTCATTATTTCATCATTTCTGTATAATTCAACATCCAACACATCTGCGTATTCACGATTGCACGGATTGCACGAATGGTCATATGGAGATCCGGGGAGGTATATTCATATTCGAATTCGCTAAATGGTCCGGTTTGATTACACATATTATCAGTCTATGGATTTTCCGTTCGTACCATTCGCCCCCTTTGCGGCAAGCTTGGCTTGTGCAGTGTTGACTGCGGACTTGAGCGTGGCGATGACTTGTTCGGGGTTTTCTGAACCGAAGATGGCTGTTCCGGCAACGATGACATTGCTCCCTAAAGAGATTTCGTGGTCACAATCACCGTAGTAGGGGAAAAAGATAGGAGAGGAGACAGGATGGAGAAAGAGACGTACCAGCTTCTGCACAAGCGTCAATGGTCTTGGGACCAACACCGCCATCAACCTCGATATCCTTATCGGGGAAACGCGCACGGAGTTGGGCCACCTTTGGGACACAGCGCTCCATGAATTTTTGCCCACCACGACCTAAAAATAGATCGGAGGTATTAGTGGATCCAGATAAGCGGGATAAGAGGGCGACCACCGAGTGCAGCACACGCAGCTTACCTGGATATACAGTCATGACGAGCAGCATATCGGCAGCAGTGCCAACTTCGTCTGTGATGTCTGTAGATGGTGTGTCCGGGGAGATGGCAACACCGGCTTTCATGCCGCGTTTGTGGATGGCGTGGATGAGTGAGAGGGGATCGGCTGTGATAGGGTAGAGTTGGGCTCGTGTGATGTCTTGTTGGGTGGTATAAATCTAAAGACGTACATGTTGCTTCAAGGTGGAAGCAGTAGAGGGCGCCTCCTGCATCTGCGACATCATCAACCCACTACCATCTGAATGAGCGATTGTGGCGTTGCTGCGATAGAGGAGATTGAATGCACCTTTTCAGGCTGTGTGACCATCATATGGCAGTCCATGAATATTCCAGGGACGTCCTTCTGTACGCAGGAGAGGACAGGTGCACCTGGAGAGACTCGGCTATTAATGTTGGGGGTGAGGGATCGAAGAGAGTGGAGACTAACCGATGGTGATGTTTGGAACGAAATGGCTGGTGAAAAAAAGATCAAGACGTGAAGGAGTGAAAAAAATAAAGGCAGTAGTCACCCGTCCATGACGTCTAGGAGCCAGTGAGCAAGTGAGGAGGGGCGAGAGAGGGTGGGACATACCCATGTGTAACCATTCAGCGCCTCCTTTGATCATGCGTTTGCATTCGGCGGTGAGCTGGCCAAAGTCTGAGGCTAGGATAGAGGGGGCTATGATCGCACGCGGCATTTCTGAAACTAGAGGCAGTAAAACAAGTGCAGCGCTCAGCCGGGACCCATTCCATTAATATTTCCACAAACATTACGTAATACCATTGCATTCCTTGGCGGCAGAGCTCCAACCCGAACAGGTGTTAGTACACCGCCTTCACGACAGTCGCCGCAGCAGCCGTCCTCCGTATATATAGTCTCCACTGCCTATACCCAGTCCTCACTTTTTCTTCGTTCCTTTCTCTGCCCTTCGCTAGAGTTCACCATGTACCCCAAATTCTTCGTCGCCGCCCTCCTCGCGTCTGCCGCCTCCCTTGCTGCTGCCTCCCCTAATCCTGTACCCACCCCTTCCCCCGAGGAACACGAGCTACAAGCGCGCCAAAATGGTACGTTTGTTCCCCTGCCCGTGACCGAAATTAATCATGGGATGACTGATGATGGTGTAGCGGGTGACGTTTTGAACTCTCTTACTAGTGTCGCTGGCTCTGCGATTACCGGTGGCGGTATGTCCAGAAACGTTTTTCCTCATCCTGCATCCACGTGCGCTTACACATTACTCAGGTGCCTCAATTATCTCTCAGGCCACTTCTGTCGTCGGCGACGTTGGTTCAGATGCTACCAGCATTGCTGGAAGTGTGGGTGATCAAGTGACCAGTTTTGCTGGAAGTGTTGGCGATCAAGTAACTAGCCGCGCTGCTGGTATTGCCACCCAAGTAGTTTGTACGTATAACCTGACCGTTCGATCTTCGCGTGATGTGCATTCATGACTAATTATTACCTCTATTTTACAGCCGTTGGTGGTCAAGCATTTACTGTCGTCACCAGTGCCGGTGGACAGGCCTTTACGCTCGCTACATCGGGTGCAGGCGTCGCTACCTCAGTCTTCGGATCCGTCTATACTGTTGCGACTGCCGCTGCGCAAAACAGCAACAATGCTGCCCTCGGCATGCGTGGTGCAGGGTTGTCGTCGCCTACTGTTGTGGGGTTGCTAACCGTGGTGGGCAGTGCGTTGCTCGGGGCTGTGATTACTCTATGATCGAATTTGTGGCGCACACAGCCGGAAACCACGTGTCGTTTGCGAAAGACATTCATCCGCTCGCTAGAGACATTACCCATTCGTTAAATGTTAAACGTTAAACTCTTGTATACCCTTGCTTCATATTTGGACCTTGTAGCCTAGAGTATTTCATTCTTTCGTTTCTAAATTTACCTCTGTTAAACGCCTTGGTCCCTTCTAGTAAGGCGCCGACAAGACAGGAATCTTGCTGGATGACCGTGGTAATAAATGTCACCTGGCTTACCATCATCACACTTTGCTCGTTTGATTTGGTAAAATATTCCAATCGTCTCCCCATAGATTCCGAAGTTTGTCCCCCCGCTTATAACCTGATTCCCGATGAAGACACATGCGCTGTGATCCGAGAAGCTTACCAACTATGTTCTTCAAATTACCAATGTGTTCTAAATGTTCCAAGTCTTGGTAGTAACCAAGACTACCAGAGACTACCAGAGGACCCCCGAAAATTGGGGAGTATCCCTGATCAAATTTGGATAGAAATATGAGGATTTCTCGGAACTCCCGCTTCTAACTTCACCTTTATAACCCGATTCCCGATGAAGACGCATGCACTGTGATCCGAGAGGCTTACCAACTATGTTCTTCAAATTACTAATGTGTTCCAAATGTTCCAAGTCTTAGTAGTAACCAAGGCTACCAGTTGTGTCGCCTATCGCTGGATGATACATAACTCGAAGGTCGCATCAGCGCTCCAAGCCAAGGGACGCAATAAAACTCGTCGCACTGTTTTCCAAGGGGCTCCTTCGACGTTTCACCAGCAGTCAGACGATATCAGCATACTGTAACGATCACCACCGTCTTTACCCTCCTGCAGGCGACACTACTGCTATAAAGGCCACTGGTTACACGATGTATTTCCTTGCTCTGGCTAGCGCAGTGCGTTGACCGCCCCTTCCGCCCCCCACCGCTCCCCTTCGCTCTCCTTAGGCTGCTGTGCAGTCCGATTGTTAGTCCTTTCGTCGTACGAAGGCTTTCTGATTCTTCGCCTGGATTCCCTGGAGGAACGTTACTCTGCACAGTTAAAAAAACAGACACAAAAACGTCCAGAAACAACACAGTACCCGGCCACAAGCATAAGATGGTTATGTTCACCAAAGCTAGCGTGTACATCCTTGGCCTCGTTGCATTCTCCTCTTTATTCGATGGCACTAGTCTCGGCTTGAATACCGGTAATGGTGTTGGTGTATTTGTTGGTGCTGCGCCGACTCCATACCATCGACCTGGGGACTCTGGAATTAAAGCCGAGGGAAGGTCGCGAGTGCGGTTCCGCCGTGAGGATGTTGTGGATGGAGATGGAGGGAATGCACCTGCTCCGCCTCCTGAGGCGGAAACGCTTGGGAAATTGCTCAAGGATTATAGTCTGTTAAAGGCTGCTGTTCCTGCTGGTAAGATTATTTCTTGTGTTAGCATGGTTGTTTTGTTCACAGTTGGATAGCGCCTGAGGGAAGTGACCTCCAGAATGCATTGTTGGAGGAGATTGATCACAAGAAGCAAATCAGTGAGTTCATCCCATAAACTTAGAGACATTTGGATTGATGTGCTGTACTTGTAGTCTCTGACAGGTTTGGCCAGGTCATCCCGGATGATGGTACAGGAGATCTTTCACAAATTCCACCAGGAACCACTGTTAGCTGTATGTTTTTCAGGCCTTTATTCCGTCGATATGTGCATTTTTTGACTGTTGTCGGGACTTCCAGCGGCAGACGGATCGGTCATAACGATTCTCCCCAATCCAGACGGCCCAGGAATAATCATTGCATCAAATGGACAAAACCAAACCGTGTCTTTGGGTCTCAATACCCCGGGTGGTCAAACCCCTCAGGCGGGTGCGGGCGATCAACAAGCACCACCAACTCCGACGTCATCTCTATCCTCGACTACGACTTCCCCGACGGAGCAGACCCCAACGAGCACGAGTACAGTTGTGACTGTCAGTACAAGTACTGCGCCTGCAAGTGGGACGACTACTAGCACGTCGGTTGTGAGCCCTTCTGCTTCTGCGTGAGTGTTGCTCAATTTCATTTGCCGGGATGAGATATTAATTCGAACTGTAGCTCACGGGAAAATGCTGGAGTAGTTGTGGGACCGTTTGACATCCTGCCAACGTCCATGGCGATGAAGTCATTGTTCACTGTAACAGCTGCAATGGCGTTCGGTGCTTGGAGTGTTTTGTAATTACCATACCGTGTTTCATAGTGAAGGAATGATGATAGGGAAACGCGGAAACGAAACTGATGTTAGTCCTTGGCGCAAAGTCGGGATCAAGGGCAACAGAGGGCAACCCAGGCCCATTGGGAATAGGCTGATCGAGAACATAGAATAATAAACTATGCATGCTCTAGTTCAGATCTGGGCGCACAGTGGAAGATTCTAATGCACATGGTTTCCTCATGAGTATGCTCCAATTTACGCCTCCTCTTCCATGTTCCTGTTAGACTGATGAATTGCGACCAGATAGTCAGCATCGGCGACTGAGTCTGAGAAATATCAAGAGATTGAGGACACACGTGAGGATTGTAGAAGAGAGAGTTCATGCCCCAGGGGAAAGGCTTGGCCCTCTTGTTGAGGTAGTCGTAGGCAGGAGTTTCGGGAAGCTGGCCGCCGTTCTCCTCCTTGATGTGTTCAATGTGGGCAGTGTGTTCAGTTTCCGTGTTGTAGACCCATGCGATACAGGTGGCAACTGTCAAACAAAGTATGTCCGGTTATGATATGAAACAGAGCAGAACAAGCGGGGCGAACTCACTGGCAGGAACACAAACGTAGAAGCTGAGTTCCGAAGTGGATAGGAGTGAGTTACATGGATGGGTTCACACAACAGAAGTGGTGGTGCACAAACCTGATCTTTCGCCAGAGGTCAGAAGTCTCTACGTATTTTTTGTAGATTTATTGAGCGAGACGGAAGACGATTTAACGCGACAGAGTCACTCACGAGCGGCATGGTGTTCAAGAGCCTTCTCTTCAGCAAGGTAGGCCTTGAGTCCGGGGATTTCGGACTCTGTAACGGCTTGGGAGAAGCCACGAGAGCGGCGAGGCGCGGTACGGACAGCGGTGCGAAGGGCGGTGCGTGCAAGGACGGACATATTGAATCTGTTAAAGGAACGGAGGGGAGAAGGCGGATTTTTGTTGCAGTTAGGGTTATTTCGGAGTGAGCAAACGCGGTATTGCTTGTCCGTGTTTGTTTCAGAAGCTGCTGCCGGTTATGGAACATGGAGAGGACGCGTCACCTTTTCGTGAAGCAGAGCTCATAATTGACTTATTTCACTTTACTCTCTCTCTCCTCCTTCTTCGACGATGGTTCGGCAACAATCGTCTGCTGCTGGTGTTCTTGCTCTACTACAGGAACCGGATATCGTCTTCAAACGTCATGCTCTCAAAGCTTTGAACCCACTCGTGCCGCAATTCTGGGCGGAGATATCTGAGCATATTGCATTAATGTCAGGATTCTGATCCAGTCGTTTATCACCCTTCATGCGTTGACTGTTTAGTGTCTAGTGAGTCACTGTATGAAAGCGACCAGCTCCCGAAGGATGCACGGGACCAGGCGGCGCTGTTGGCGAGCAAAGTGTACTATTACCTCGGCGAATACGATGACGCACTTTCATTCGCGCTTGGAGCTGGAAATGCTTTCAATGAAGAGTCACGCAAGCTGGCATCCGCAGAGTACGTTGAAACTATTGTGTGTACGTGTGATATCTTTTCTATAATGCGCCAACATTCCAATTAATTTGCGCGAATCGTTAGCCAAGGCGATCGACCGTTACATTGAACTTCGGGCTGAAGAACAATCTGGGACAAGTAGAGAAAAGATCGACCCGCGACTTCAAGCAATTATTGAGGGCATCTTCGAACGGTGTATTTCCGAAGGTGAATACAAGCAGGTGCGTATTTGGGTCGATCAATATGACATTAGAGATAACTTCTCATATGGATACTCTTAAACTTAGGCCATTGGTATCGCGCTCGAATCCCGCAGACTAGACATTATCTCTACAATCTATCAACAAACGAACGATGTGTCCCTCGTCGCGTACGCTATGGAAGCTGCCCTCGACACCGGATTCTCTCTGTCATACCGCGACCACGTCCTCCGATTCCTATTCCCTTTGTTCCCCCAATTGACGACTGAAGAAGGCTCAGCACATGTTCATGCGTTGACGAGATTGCTCGTTGCTCTTAGCGATGTGTCACTGACTGTTCCCCTCTTGTCCTCGTTGGTTGAGAAGGATAAGCTTTTGGCATACCAATTGGCGTTTGATTTGGTGGAAGGTGGTTCGCAGGACTACTTGGAAAACATCCGCAACGAGCTTCCCGAAGGTGATTTGGTACGTTCTCGCATTCACTGACTATTCCGGCCCTTCCATTTACCATGTTTGCCTACCTCCTTAGAAAACAAAGGAAATCTACGATAAACTTCGTGCCATCTTGACAGGGAAAGAATCTGTGAAGTTGTACCTTGAATTCCTCAAGCGAAACAACCAGACAGACCTTTTGATCCTCAAAAACTCCAAGGTACAACTGGAATTTCAAAATCACCAACTGCCAACACTGACATTTGGAACTTCAGGACGCTCTGGATCCCCGTTCCTCCGTATACCACGTCGCTCTGACACTTCAGAACGCCTTCATGCACGCCGGAACAACGTCAGACGTTTTCTTACGCGAGAACCTGGAGTGGCTCGGCCTGGCCAACAACTGGTCCAAATTCTCGGCTACGGCAGGCCTTGGTGTCATTCACAAAGGCTACTTCGAGCAGGGTATGACTATCCTCAGGCCATATCTACCAACAAGTGGCGAGAGTAGTATCCAAGGTGCCAACTATTCGGAAGGTGGCGCCCTCTACGCTCTCGGTCTCATCAACGCTGGGTGCGGAAGTGACGTTACGAACTACCTCCGTGAGACTCTCCGCGCTGCCACTGGGGAAGTTGTGCAACACGGTGCTGCGCTCGGTTTGGGTGTTGCCGGTATGGGGTCGAAGAGTCTCGAGGCATTTGAGGATTTGAAGAATGTGTTGTTCATGGATTCTGCTGTGGCTGGTGAAGCCTCCGGCTATGCGATGGGCCTCGTTATGCTGGGCACAGCAGCCGCGGACCCTGTTCGCGAAATGCTGCAGTATGCTCATGAAACACAACATGAGAAGATCATTCGTGGTCTTGCGATGGGCATTGCATTCATTTATTACGGTCGCCAAGAAGAGGCGGATGATATGATCAAGACCCTTTTGGCTGAGAAGGTATGCACTAGAAACTCGAGGCACCAGCTCAATACTGATTCTGTGTTTCAAGGATCCTATTCTCCGATATGGAGGTGTTTATACCCTCGCACTCGCATATGCGGGTACCTCTAATAATAAGGCCGTTCGTCAGCTGCTGCACATTGCAGTATCGGACGTCTCAGACGACGTGCGACGAGCAGCCGTCACATCGCTCGCATTCCTGCTCTTTAAGAACCCCAGCCAAGTACCAAGGATCGTACAGCTACTGAGCGAAAGCTATAACGCCCATGTCCGTTGTGGTGCAACGCTCGCACTGGGTATCGCCTGCGCAGGCACAGGTCTCCAGGATGCTGTAGAGATCCTCGAACCAATGACAAGGGATAGCGTTGATTTTGTCCGACAAGGTGCATTCATCGCTCTCGGCATGATCCTTGTCGAACAATCCGAGGTGTCGTCGCCTTCATTCACCAGCACTCGTAACCGGTACCAAAAGATCGTTGGCGACAAGCATGAGGATCCTATGGCACGTTTCGGTGCTGCAATTGGTCAGGGCTTCATTGACGCTGGCGGTCGAAACGTTACCATCAATCTGCAAAGTCGAGCAGGCAGTTCGAATACCAGTGCGATTGTCGGTATGGTCCTGTTCTGTCAGTTCTGGTATTGGTATCCCTTGGCACTATCTGCATGCTTGGCGTTCTCGCCGACTGGTATTATTGGTTTGAATGGAGACCTCAAGGTGAGGTTTTCATTCTAAGTTTATGATGACTGACACTAATATCCACACCCATAGGCGCCCAAGTTTGAGTACATATCAAATGCCAAACCTAGTCTGTTTGCGTACCCCGCATCGACGAAGCCTCCTAAGAAGGAAACAATCACCAAGGCCGTTACTGCTGTTCTTTCGACCACTGCCAAAGTCAAAGCTAGGGAAAAGAGGAAGGCTGCTGCCGAGGGCGAGGCAATGGATCTGGTGAATTCGCCTATCCTACATCCTTCCTTCCAATACTGACGCCCCTCATAGGACGAAAAACATGAGGCTAAAACCGCCGAGGGCGACGTTGAAATGAAAGTCGACGACGCCGCTTCACCAAAGGATGGAGATGTCTCCCCAATCAACCGATCAATATCCAACCTCATCGACGAACCCAAATCCTCAACGTCACCCATGGCCAAGAAGAAATCCGAACCAACCCACGAACTCCGACCCAACTTCTCGCGTGTGACACCAGCACAACTGGCGTACATCTCTTTCCCTCCTAACGGCCGATACCAGCCTGTGCGACCCGTCTCGTCTCGACCTACTACATCAAAGGCCGCCAATGGTGCCCCTGTTACTCCTCCGGGTGTAAAAGTTGGCAAGACAGAGAAGTACGCTGGAGGCGGCGGAATTATTCTGTTGACAGACTTGAGGCCAGATGAAGAGGCCGAGTTTATCGAACTCGAGCCACCTCCAGTCCCGGCTGCCCCTGAACCTCCTGCTGCTGGATCTGGTGCAACGGTTCCAAATGGGGATGCTACACGCTCCCAATCTGGTCCTTCGGGTCCGCATATTGCATTGGATGAGAATGCTCCTGAGGCTGAGCCTCCTGCCCCATTCGAGGCGAGTGTTATCTTTGTTAACTTGCGAGGATTGTGCTGACATGTTTCAATCTTCTAGTACCCCTTTGATAATGACGCATAGGATACTGCTGCTCGGTCGTTTCTCTTTTCGCACGATAAAACATTTTTGTAGAGTACAGCCATGATTACTATTTCACTTTATTTCCTTTTTGCAGTATACTTTGGGCTATTCACGAAAGATCTGGCTATGGCTGCTCAGAACCGACGGGAACCGAATCCCTTCAAAGTTCAAGGCTCGCTTTCTGTATCATTTCAAGTGTCTTGTTTGATCGGGGTACGATGTCAGCCTCAAACGGGGCGGGGTGACTGGTTGAGAGTCCCGGTGTTTAGAGGATTGCTTGCGGAGAAATACAAACACCTACACAACTAGTCCACTGACGAAATCTGGAGGCGAGAGCTTTTCCTTGCCGTTCTCATCTCGCTTCGGGGAAATGGTAAATGCCGCAAGGATCTGA
Organism: Podaxis sp. C-F-101400; assembly: GCA_018524895.1. Lineage (NCBI taxonomy): Eukaryota > Fungi > Basidiomycota > Agaricomycetes > Agaricales > Agaricaceae > Podaxis > Podaxis sp. C-F-101400. Next base: position 94,631 of record JAEUWR010000187.1, on the reverse strand, counting down.
GCAATGGCAAGCCAGGCGGAACTCAAGGCCACATAACGACCAGGACAAATTCTGAAAAGAACCACCCATTTCATCGTCAGGAGCCTTTTCCATGGAATGTGAAGGGGGAGGACGTACCGGCGACCGTAACCGAACGCACCCATGTTAATCGGGTCAAAGTCTGCGTTCTCGTTGAGGAACCGTTCTGGTTTGAATTTGAACGGCTCTGAGAATCTCCTTTCGTCGTGGAAGACACCGAAGACGTTTGGAACGAAGATGGTGCCTATGCGCGAGCATTGGGAGGGGTGAGTCGTTTAAACTATATCGGAAGGGGACGAATAGAGGGGGTGCCACTTACCGGCGGGCAAGTAGTAGCCTTTGTATATATCCGCCTCTTGCGAACTATGCGGCAAGGCTGACGAGCATTCCAGATCTTAGCTCAGGCCATTCTGAGGAAAGGAACAATTACCTAGCGGCGTGGGAGGTGCCCACCGAAGCACTTCCATGAGTATAGCGTCGATATACGGGAGCGACGGACGATCATCGAAGTCGGGAAGCCTTGAACCACCTGTGACGGCGTCGATATCTTCTCTCGCACGGGCTTGGACTTCGGGGTTATGGAGAGCACCGAGGATAAACGAGGTGACAACAGATACAGTCTGAAACGTATTTAGTGAAGGCGGGTAGTAGGATACTAATTCTTACGGTATCGGATCCGGCTGGAAAGGAACATGCTCAGAAAAGAAAAATGAATGCGAGGTTGTGATGTACCGTACCTAGGTATGCAATTCCTGCCGCATTTCTGATGACTTCTTCTTCTGCTCTCTCATTCGCGATCGTATCCGAGACGAAGCAGGGCCCGAGAGTCCCAGAGGACTTTATTGCCAAAAGCGGGGGAAAGATCAGCTCTGAGGCAGGAATCTACCCAAGACGTTTATCTTACTATTTGTTTTTTGGCTTGCGCAAACGGGACATCTCGCATGGCTCTTGCATAGCCTGCATACACCTGAGATTCTCTCTTGAATTTTGCCCCAGGGAACCATGCTAAGCGTTATTCACAGTCAACGCGAGTGACGCCAAGCTCCGGCGAACCCTACCTGGAATATACTTGAGAGCTGGAACCACGTCTACGATAGTTGAACCGACGTGCACGACTTGTAAGAGCCCCTGTATCGCCCTATCCGCGAGTCCAACGTAGTAATCATTTTCTGGTATGACCTCGTGGTCATAGGTCAACTTAAGGATGACCGCGCCGGCAAAGCTATGAATATTTGAGGTTTCCCGTCGCACATGAAAGTTCCTGGAATGCTCACTGTCGTGCATGACTCCTAAACTGGTCTGGAGACTTGAGTAGCTGGTTTAAAAGGGCCAACGTTGCCCTGCGAATGGCAGGGAAATGATGGGGCACATTTCTTTGTTGGAAATACTGATGAAAAACTTTACGATGCTCTCTGACGAAACCTGTCAGCATGCTACTAACTAAACCGAGGTAATATGATTAGAGTACCTCCAAGTTTCATCATGATTCATGTGTGCGAAATCCCATTCCCATCCCCTAAGCTCATTGGCCATGACCTGACGAACAAAGCCTGGTCCAACTCAGCACAACGACGAGGAATGACGACGAACCAGTCGGGGTCGATCAGCTGTATTAGCAGAGCGCTTGTCTAGGAGTTCATGAATATCTTCAAGATCGTTCAGAATGACTGTCGGTGATCCAAAAAGTTCGACGTAAATGATGTCTCCATAGATCTTTCTCCACTCCATATAGGTGAGCCAGGAGTTCTTGCGCGGTATGTCAGAGATGTTCCCGACAAAGGGCCATCCTTTTGGTCCTGGGGGTGGAGGGCCCAAGGAACGTCTCTTGATTCCACGAATAATATACGCAGCCAGGAGAATAGTGAATGCGAGTAGAGCAGTCCACGTCAACATTCCGTTCGTGAAGGGGGATCTTGCCTCTTCTCCCGATTGTTAAGGGGCCTTTAAGTACTCCATATGCTTTTACATTGGCACGTTCCGGGACTGAGAAGATTCTTACTTGGCCAGCTGCAGGGCTGGCCTCTCCTATGGGGGATGCTTGTGGAAATCGGCACCGCACCCAGTTTCCTGTTGTGGTGGCGCTTCCTTGATCCCCGTACGATACGGATTGGGGTTTCATCCCATCCACGGATGATGCCACCTTTGAATGGACAATGCAAACAGGAGATAGATTGACACGAACCCACCGGAGCCCGTTTAAATACCTGTTCAACTGTCGGGTGATAGATAGGGACCAGGGAAGGGGGATCTTTTCGCCGAGCAGTTCTTGGTGGTGTCCTGTGAGAAGGCCGTTCCTCCTCTTGACCGAGGTGGCAAAGAGCTAGCCATCTGGAACTACTTCGTCAAGGTTTTAGACAATTTTACACGGGGATTAGTCCTAAAATTGTGGACAAACACAGAATACGCTCGCCTGGTACGAGGGTGCATACATTAACCCGACAGGAAGTCACTTATGCAGCACCAGTTGGCTTATTCATCGTTTTTCCGATGGGGCATTGGGGTGTAATCAGAGTTTTGTTGACAGCCACGCTGCATATACTGCTTCGGACATGAAGGCCGCTGCGACGCTTGGATACTTATCCATATCAGTTCTAATGGTTATGGTCCAGCAGACTTACAAAGCTCAGCAAAACCGGCGTGTGTCACCGCGTACGTGCAGACATGAGGTTGAGAGCCGCGTTCAAGTTATTGCATTACAGTCACGAACTCGGATGTTATATTGTCTTTAACATTTATTAGCGGAGATCCAATTATCTTCCCTTCCTTCAACCTCGTCAACCCTTTCATCCTGCGTCCTTTCAACAGAAGCAAAGGAATAACTCCCCTCATTCTCGGTCCCTTTGTTCGTGAAACATAGATCGGCTTGAGCACTAGGGAAAAGTTGGCAATTAAGCCCCGAGTTGCCATCAGACCTCAAGGTTTGCTCTCTGGAGCAGTTCCAGCGCTTTCTTTGACCGAGGAATGAAATCGACTTCGAATGGTGCCGGATGGCTATTTCAAATACAGTGTTTGAGAATCATTGTGCATGTTGTAAATGAAAGACACTTACACGACCAACCCGCTGACAAATTCGGGAGGGGAAAGCTTTTCCTTACCATTCTCATCCCGCTTAGGAGAGATGGTAAATACCGCAAGCATCTGAGCGATAGCAAGCCAGGAGGAATTAAGGGCCACATGTCGACCGGGGCAAACGCTAATACACCCATTTCGTCATCAGAGACGGCGAACCAGGTGGATGAGGTCAGACATACCGGCGGCCATAACCGAATCCACCCATGTTTATTGGGTCGAAGTCTGCATTCTCGCAGAAGAATCGTTCCGGTCTAAACTTGAACGGTTCCGGGAATCGGGCTTCGTCGTGAAAGATTCCCCAAACGTTTGGGATTAAGATAGTGCCTATGCGAAGGTCAGATCGTCGATCATTACCCGTGGTGATTTTGTTGGATTGGATGTTCAGGGGAGGCTGACGCACCAGAAGGGAAGTAGTAGCCCTTATAAACATCTGGCGCTTCGGATCGGTGAGGTAAGGCTTCAGAAAGTCAATTAGTGGATAACGTAGTGCTTAAGGGGCAGTTGGCTTACCCAGAGGCGTTGGGGTGGCCCAGCGGAAGACTTCCGAGATGATAGCATCAATATACGGAAGTGACAAGCGGTCATCGAAATCGGGAAGTCGAGAACCGCTCGTGACAGAATCGATTTCTTTTTGAGCACGAGCCTGGACTTCGGGGAAATGAACCATCGCAAGGATAAATGACGCGACGATAGAGGCAGTCTGGAGTTCTTTTAGGGGGGACTAGTTGACGCCTGAGATGATGGAGCTCACGGTGTCGGATCCAGCTGAAGCAGATGATCAGTTTTGCGAAGACCGGAGTTGCATTGGAGAGGAGACCAACCTAGATAGGCCATAGCCGCAGCGTTTCGAATGATTTCTTCGTCGGCTTGCTCCTTTCCCAGGTTATCCGAGACAAAGCAAGGCCCAATACCTTCGGACTGGGGATGCATAAGTTCGGAGTGCTGAAAGGAAAGCTGTCCACGTACGATCTGTTTCTTTGCTTGTTCAAACGGAATGTCTCGCAGGTCTTTGGTCCATTGACCGTACACACGGGCCATTCTTTTGAAACCTGCACCGGGGAACCATGCTAAGAAGAGATTGTCAGCGGAAACAAACGCGGCATTTCATTTGAATATACCTGGGATGTACTTAAGAATCGGAATTACGTCCACCATATTCGAACCGACATGTACAACTTGCAAGAGCCCTTTCAATGCCCGGTCAGCCAACGCAACGTAGAAGTCATCTTCCGATACGACTTCGTGGTCATAGGTCAGCTTAAGAACAACGGTCCCTGCAAATCTGTCGAGAATTGGGTAACGTCCTTGTGCAATATCACAGAAGCACTCACTGTCGCACATGGCTACGCAAGTCATCCGAGGATTTAAGAATTTGGTTCAAAAAGGTCAGTGTCGCCTTGCGGAGGACAGGGTAATGAACGGGGATGTTTTTCTGTTGGAAATACTGATGAAATATTTTGCGGTGCTTCCTATGAAAGGTGAGAAGTTTCAGTTTAACTCGTGATGATGGACGGGTGGCTGGGTGCATACCTCCAGTAATCTCCATGACGCATATGAGCAAAATCCCAATCCCAGGACATGAGTTCGTTGGCCATGACCTTTTGCAAGAGCTCAGCTTCACCCTGGGCGGGAGGATATTGGCCACATACCATCCGTGGTCGATCAGCTGTGATAGCAGACCTCTTGTCCAGAAGTTCATGAACATCGTCGAGATTGTTAAGGATGACCGTTGGATTGCCTAGAGGTTCGAGGTAGATGATATCTCCGTAGACTTTGCCCCATTCCGTGTAAGTAATCCAGGGGTTCTTGTGCGGTATGTCGGAGATGTTGCCAACAATAGGCCAACCTTTGGGGCCTGGAGGCAAAAGGCCTAAGGAACGCCTCTTGATTTTGCGGAGGGCATAAAAGACCAGTAGGATTGTAGAGGTGAGCAGCGCGACGTTCCAGGAAGGCATCGTAACGGCGCGGAGACGTTACTACATCCTCCTTCCTTTAAGTACTCGAGGCGCTCTTGAGTTGACCCATTGGAGAACTGTGAATTCTGTCATTTGACCAGTGGCGAGTCTATATTAAGACACTGGTGAGAAACGTGTCCAACACGATTGCCCAACGGCGCTTCCTAAGCTCCCAGTATCACCCTTGGTGCATTGATTATGATAAGTTGTATGCCTCCAAATCAGTATGTAACGTAAATTGCCGCTGTCTCTGGTCCTCCGGCAGATGCTTATATTTCGGCAGAGAAAATAAGAAAGATCTAACTCACTGAGTCTCTGCCAGAACTTGTATTGTGTACATCTTTTGGAAACCAGCGTGAGTAGGTGATGCGCATTTTATGCGAATCACCGAAAGCGTTTTCAAGAGCTAGCTTTAAAATCATACCATCAGGAACTATCGAAGTTCCAATTCGTCTCGAGGGCGAGAGGCTCAGGGTTACCATAAATAACTCAGTAGCTGATCGCGCTTTGCGTACACCCAGGAGGAGGAGGAGGTGCATGTCGAGGATCTATATCTGTAGGAAATGTCATATTCAGAGCTCTGGCGGTTGACGCGCGTCGGGTGCGAAAGTTCCACCAGAGTCGAAAGTGTTCCTTGAGTGCGTTTTATTTGGGATGACAATCCAGTAGATTATGCTCGTTAACAGGTCCTCCGAGGTGCCCTCATGGTAAGAGGGCTGGTCGAAAGGCATCATGCACAGTTGAGTTAGGGGATCGTAAAGGACGTAAGACCGGCAGATCTTTCCCCACTCCGTGTGAAGGGCGTCCGGAGGCACAGGATACGTTTAGATAGGATTGTGATTCGGGATCTCCGGTTCCGAAGATCGTTCATGCGCATATAAACAGAATATTTCCGCCCATTGAACACTGGATAGAAATTCCATCATAAGTTGGTATGTTTGTCAAGGAAGGTATTGATCAACTTATCGCGTGACAGGTCACGATCGTGGATGATAATTAGTCACGTCCTTTTGTGTCACACTTGCAGTGGATCTAAAGAAGCCAAAACAACTTTCATCTCTTTCCTCCAGACTTCCATCCCTTAACATTTTCATTCCGTGTTCTTCAATAGATAAGCAAAAATAATGGATTCTCTAACGGACTCACGTACAATGAAGGCTAGGAGAGAAGGTATGTCGCTTAATTCTCTAATCGTGATTAGCGTGCTAATACACGCGCCCCAACAGCCTACAAGGGCAAGTCGGGTTTGAAGACTGACGAACTCAGACGTCGCAGGGAGGAACAACAGGTAGAAATTAGACGTCAGAAACGGGAGGAGAACATCTCCAAGAGGCGGAATTTCCTCCCTGCTACGGGTGGCGACTCTGACGATGAAATCGGCGGTGGTACCTGGGATCCCCCTGTATCTATCACTCCCTTCTTTGATTTTGAGTCCAGTTTTACTTACAAGCTCTTTGTAGCTCGCAGAGGAAATGATCCAGGGCGTCTTTTCTGACGATCCCGAGCGCCAATTGGACGCGACCACCAAGTTCCGTAAGCTACTTTCGAAAGAAAAGAATCCTCCGATCGAACGTGTTATCGAATGTGGTGTTGTTCCTCGTTTCGTGGAATTCTTAAGGACTGGACATTCCATGCTGCAGGTACGCTTTCGTCCGTCGATTGATACTCGATTCTCATGTTCTTTCAGTTCGAGGCTGCCTGGGCTTTGACCAACATCGCTTCTGGCACGGCTGAGCACACCCAAGTTGTTATCAACGCTGGAGCTGTCCCCGAGTTTATCAATCTCCTTTCGTCTCCTGTCCTCGATGTTCGCGAACAAGCCGTTTGGGCATTGGGTAATATTGCTGGTGACAGCCCCCAATGCCGAGACTACGTTCTACAAGCTGGTGCCTTGAGGCCTCTCTTGGCTCTTTTGAGCGAGCAGCACAAGCTCAGCATGCTTAGGAACGCTACTTGGACATTGAGTAACTTCTGTCGTGGAAAATCACCACAGCCTGATTGGGAACTGGTGAGCCCCCTTTTACCGGCATCGTTTGGGGTCTAACAACTTGTTTATCTAGATTTCTCCTGCCCTTACTGTGCTGACCAAACTCATCTACTCTCTCGATGACGAAATTCTCATTGATGCCTGCTGGGCCATCTCCTATCTCTCAGATGGTTCAAATGACAAGATTCAGGCCGTTATTGAATCAGGCGTCTGCAGGCGCCTCGTCGACCTTCTCATGCACCAGTCTACCGCCGTCCAAACCCCTGCACTTCGCTCGGTTGGTAACATTGTCACCGGCGACGACCTCCAGACTCAAGTAGTTATCGCATCTGGTGCTCTTCCTGCTCTCCTTTCTCTCCTCTCTTCGCCCAAGGACGGTATCAGGAAGGAAGCATGTTGGACTATCTCTAACATCACGGCCGGATCTCCTCCTCAGATTCAAGCCGTCATTGACGCAAACATTATCCCACCTTTGATCAACATCCTCTCGAACGCCGATTTCAAGACCAGAAAGGAAGCCTGCTGGGCCATCTCCAATGCTACATCTGGGGGCCTGCAAGAACCTTCCCAGATTCGTTACCTCGTTTCTCAAGGGTGCATCAAGCCTCTTTGCGACTTGTTAACTATGATGGATAACAAGATCATTCAAGTTGCCCTTGATGGCCTGGATAACATCTTGAAGGTTGGAGAAATGGACAAGTTGGCCGCCGGTCCTGGCGCAGTCAACCAATATGCCCTCTACGTCGAGGAGGCTGGAGGAATGGTCACAATCCACAACCTTCAACAGCATGACAACTTGGAGATTTATAAGAAGGCCTTCAATATTATGGACAAGTACTTCCCCGATGAGGAGGAAGTAGATACTAACATCAGTGCTCCTACCGTTGATGCATCTGGCGCATTTGCTGTAAGTCTCTCATTTTTGTGAAGAATTTATGACATGTAACCTTTCTTTTCTTCCAGTTCCACTCAGACGTTAGTGCTCCTCAGGGTGGATTCAGCTTCGGCCAGCAGTAAACAAGCCGTTTCTACCAGCCTCGATGGTGTCATGAATATTTCCTTGTTATCGCCTACGCTCCGTGTCTCGTATTTTCCATACTTCTCCACTTACTGTCTTAACCTGGTTCCCTAGTTCAGGGCGAGTAGTTTACTTGTCACTCTTCCTTCTTTTCGATCAATGAACAGGGTTTATTCTTTCAAAATTTCACATGTGTTCAGTCTCGCCCACTCGTCAACTTGTATCCTGCTCGCTCCTGTTCTTTCCGCTTATTCCAATTTCAGCTAGTCCGATGTTCACGCTCTTGCACACCACACTACACGATTGTATTTTTTCCGGTTGCTCCCCATTTTGCAGTTAATCAGTCCCAAAGATATATGTATATCAGATCTTTTGTTTACATAACACCGACTTTTTGAAAGATGTAGCGAGTTTGAGTGCTGTGACGCTCTCTAAACCCCGTTATCATCGTGTGCCATGGCTTCACAAATCCTACCACTTGGTCCGTATCAGAGCTCGGAGCTCCATGCTATTGCTGCAGTGGCGAGACTAAATGAACAACAGAACTCATTGATAGATGTATCGGTTCGAAAATCTGGGTCATCATGAAGAATGATCGAGAGTTCTCGGGAACATTGCTGGGGTTCGATGATTTCGTCAGTGAGTAAAAAGTACTTCGACCGTCTTTTTCATCTGGGGTCTCTGATTACTTGTTCGCATACAGATATGGTTTTAGAGGATGTCACAGAATTGTGAGTCCCATTAGTTTCACCGTCTTGGGTGGGCATTGAGGATCTGGCGTGTTCACTCGTCTGCCCTGGCTTCTATGCATCGCCTTTCTCGTTCGTTACGATAATCTGCGGGTATTCAATAGTGAAACCACACCGGAAGGAAGAAAGAAGACGAAGCTTGCGCAGACGCTGTTAAACGGGAATAACATCTGCATGGTGTGTGCCTTCCTTAGTGACTTCGAAACAATCTCTCTGATCATCGTGTGTATCACTGTTCTTTGCCCCTCTGTCTATTCCTCCTCGCTCTATGCAGCTGATACCTGGGAGCTCTGGACCGGATGAGTAGATATGGGTTTTTCTTCTACACGATAATATAGGAGCGTGATACGAGAATAATTCAGGAGTCGTGATGTCCCGTACGTCAACCAGAGAACCGTCCTGCGGTACTAGGTTCAGCGCCTCAAAGTCCAACATGCGCATGGGTCGTACCAGGTAGGGGTATATGCGATATCGAATAGGAGAAACGATCTGCTGTGTCTGCTGCAACGTCGATGAGTCTCCTTTTTCTCTCCTATTCTTCCTTGATCGAGGACCTATGTTTGCTCGACGCTCGGACGGAAATACATATCAAGTTCCGAACGGTCGAAGGCTGGTATCGTGCTGAATAAAAATGAGCACGACCCAGGCATTCTTAAAGACGTGATACTGCTCTGAAATGCCTGTATTCCGGATCCTTAGGCCAGGCTTGAGGTTTGTCCATGCGTCAATTGAGTACTGGGTTGGGCTAGTCACGTGCTCACAATTTTGGCCCCGTCGCGCCAAAGCACGTCCTGCGCCTCATCCCGAACCGGCCGCCCTTCTCTACCTCCTAACTCCCGCACATCTTTCACCATGGCCATCAGACTAAGATTTGCCATGCATGGCATACGAAACAACCGCATCCTCCACCTCGTCGCCATCGACCACCGCAAAGCACGTAACGCCAAACCTGCAGAACTTCTCGGCATCTACAAACCGCGCATTGACGGTCCAGAAGGGAAAAAGACGTTGGAATGGAGCGTGGATAGGATTAAGTATTGGTTGCAGGTTGGCGCGGTTCCTACAAAGTCGGTTGTGAAGCTGCTTGAACTGGTATGTGTTTCCGGAGGGATTCGAGGTTTGCGTTTTGGGTGCTGATGCATCATCTCTCTCTTCTGGTGTAGGGTGGTATCTTGAAGTCTGGATCACCATATCATGCTAAGGCTACAGGCCCGAAACCCGTCGATGCACCGGAGCCTGCACGAGCGAAGCCTACCACTGCACCTAAGGCTACACCCAAACCCGCTGCCCAGTCATCATAGAACTGGCGGACGGTGCTCATCTATCATCGATATTTATTCTGACTACCGACGTTCCCTTCATTATAATATCTTAATGGAAGCGCACGTCGGGTGACAAGTCAAGTCCAGGAGAAGTTATGACTGACTGGACGAAGAAGACGATTCGGGACTTTAGATTGTACAGCACGGTTCTTGTCCTCTATGCATGTCCTTTTCCTCATACATTGACTATGCTACTCGGAAAGAGCTGATACAATTTCTTCGTGCCCAACTGTACGCGCCAATTCCAGTGCAGTCATGTCGTCAGGATCCTATCGAAAAGTCAATCTCCCATCCAACATCGGGGAACGACAAAGGTCGCACCTTTATCGACTTGTCGACTCCTTTACTCAGGAGGAGTTTCACAATATCTAGATGACCTCTATCCGCCGCAAGATGTAATGGCGTATATCCCTCAAAAACGCCTTGGGCATAAGCACACAAAACTCTGACGAATTTTCTACTCACATGTTCATCCAATTCATTCAAATCCAAGTCTGGTACCGTCGTTAACAATTCCTGAATCCCCTTCACATCATTCTCCACAGCAAACCCATGCAAGGTCTTCTCACTCTCCTCCTTCGTATGTGCCATAGTGCTCACCGACCCCCCAAGCCCACTACCTCCCTGGCGCGAAGCATCCTCTTCAGAATCCCAAATATCTCCTTCCTCATCTTCACCTGTCCGCATTTTCACCTTGCTACTTGATTGTCCTGATTGGCTTGATGAAGCTTCGTTTCGTTTTGGACCAGCGGTCTCTTCGTTCCATCCCAACTCCTTCGCAATCTCTAGATACCGTGCCTCCGCATCTTGTGCGCTGGTATATGCCTTTCCAGTTGAACTCCAGGCGTCCCACTTTGCTCTGCCAGTCATGTCGAAGATAGACGGGCGAGAAGTTGTAGGCGTTGGCCCGGCAGTTACATATTTGAAGAGTCCATACAACTGAGGTGGTTGTGCACGATCATTGTAGCATTGTCGGTGATCGTAGATCGGGTCCAGGAAACAAAATGTCTCGTCAGACTCAACCGAGGGAACGAACAGCTAATGGCAACACCTCGAGCTTGGTTGTATTCGAGACCTTGGATAAAGACGGAGCCGTGGACAGGTATGCAGCAGCAGCCTCGAAACCTGAGGAAGGCATGGCTCTTAACTCGTGTTATATGTTTGACTGTTAATGTGTCGAGCGGCGAGGGCACAAACAAGTTCTCTGAGCTCTAAGCCGGAAAGATGGTGATATCCGTTATTATGTAAGCCCAAGCTTAGGGGTGAAGGTATGTATCGACAACAAGGTATCCAGGTCGAATCTAATCAATTCTAGGAGCAATAATAATTCTCTACGCCAACCCAGCAGCTTGCATAGCCTGTAAGAAACACGTTAACTTATGTACCAGAGCGAACGGCTATCAACTCAATTTACCTTCAGCATCTCTGAACCAATTTTCGCGGGGCTGTTAGTGACAATGACACCGGCCTTCTCGAGAGCCTTGACTTTATCCGCCGCGCCACCCTTTCCGCCAGCGATGATAGCTCCAGCATGGCCCATACGACGTCCAGGAGGTGCGGTACGGCCCGCAATGAAGCCGACAATAGGTTTGGGTTTCGCGATTTTCTTGTTGAACTGCTCAATGTACTCGGCAGCTTCCTCTTCCATGGAACCGCCAATTTCGCCAATGATGACAATACCTGCGGTAAATTGTCATTATACGATGTATTTTTGACTTGCTATTTTTGAAAAAAAGCGTACCCTCAGTATTGGGATCCTCCAGGAAGACCTTGATAACGTCGATATGTTGGGTACCAGGGAAGGGGTCACCGCCAATACCAATGCACAAGGACTGACCGAGGCCGACACCAGTCGTTTGAGCGACAGCCTCGTAAGTCAGAGTTCCAGAGCGAGAGACGATACCTGAAGTCGACGCAAGTTAAACGGAGTAGAGACGGATTGATACCAAAGTACGCCTACCGATCTTTCCGGGCTTGTGGATGTGACCAGGTTGAATGCCCATCTTGCACCCAAGGGGGTTAATGACTACAATGGCCCAAGTCAGTCATTCGTACGACGGACACAAGTTGTAGATGTAGTATTTCACGAGAAAGAGGGTTGCTTTTCCTTCCGCGAAACTCGGGACCATAGCTCTACTCACCTCCAGGGCAGTTAGGACCAACCAACCTAGACTTGGACTGGCTCTTGAGGGCATTCATAACCTACACGTCAAATAACCGACGTCAGTAACAGTCTACCATCACCAAGCAACGACCTCACTACTCACCCGGATCTCGTCGGCCTGCGGGATACCCTCCGTAATACACACAATCAAAGGAATCTCATTTTCAATGGCCTCAATAATCGCGTCACCAGCAGTAGGGGGCGGAACGTAGAGGATCGATGCGTCGGGCTGGGTCTCACTCACAGCCTAAACAGAGTAACCGAATGATTGGATAACGTTAACAACTTTGGAGTCTGCGTAGACGGTCAAAGAAGCACAAACGCACCTCACGAACGCTACCAAAAATTGGTAGTCCAAGATGCGTCTGACCAGCCTTCTTTGGCGAAACGCCTCCAACCATCTTGGTGCCATACGCCAAAGCCTCCTTAACGTGGAAGGTCCCCTGCACCGCGCAAAAAAGCCAAGGACCCTTGTGAGCTTTGCTTCAAATGGAATGTGAGCGGAGACAAAGACGTACAGTTTTCCCAGTCAACCCCTGGCACAAAACCTTGGTATCCTTATGTATTAGCAGATTCTTAATCGTATCCTCATAGCTTCTTCTCGAGGCAGACTGAGAGAACGCCCGGCGTCCTGCTCAGAACAAAATATGCGCAGGGAAGTAAGTCAGCAAGACCTGACTCGACAGCACAGAATCAATAGCATGTACCGGAAGTTACAAGAGACTGGCCAGCATGACGCAGCATCGTGAGGAGAGTGTCAGGAATAGGGACAGCAAAACACGGAAGGGTAGACGGAGCGTGTTTAGAATTGTTTGTCTGCTGATCACCTCCGGTCACGGTTCTACCGAGGAACGTCCCAACGTCATCCTTCCATCCTTATTAAGAAATATCTTCTTTCTTCGATGGTTCCCAGCCCTCCCCAAACAAGTCTGCGCTGAGCTTCTTACACAACATTCTTCTCATTAATGGACACAAACTCTACGACACACAGAACGCCAGGACTACACCAGATACGTGACTACGCGCTGCGTGTAACTAACTCCGACTACCATATAGCCTCCTTGATTTATCCTCGTAACAAAGACACAGGAATCGAAAGAAGATCCAAGATTTCCGTGGATAAAAACATTACCTTGATCATTATTAAATGTAGAGCTCCAACCAGATTAGGCAGTACTTTTAAACACCCATGCGCCTCCTATCTCGGGCTTTTCGCGACGCCCTGTTGAAGGCGAGAATGGCATACTTGACTTTATCGTAATTTAATTGGTTGACGGCACTGGAACGCACATCAGCGAAATGAATTAGGGTCTGTTCAAGTCAAAAAGGACGTACGCAGTCAGATCCACAAGGAACTGAGTCTTCGCTTGATTGGGTGCAGCCGTCGACGGTAGCTGCTGCAAAACACCAGGTAACCACTGGATCATCTCCTGCGGGAACATCGTCGTCATCACCCGGAAGATCGACGCCACATTCGCGATTGCGTCCTCCGGGAATTCTCCAATCATCCCACTCAACAAGTACCCGGTCAAATCGTATCCTTGTTCACGAACAACACCACGTATCACTGTAGCCCATTGTGCGTACTCCGGTGCCGATGCCTCGGGCCCCAAACACTCGTGCATTATGATCGCACGGAAGAGGTCCAGCGTGACAAAAACAATGTCGCTGTGGACGACAGTCAAACCGGCCAAAGACGCACGAAACACGGATGGGAAAATGTTGTGGTTGAAGAAAATATCTGGTGTGATGTCAACTATCTGCAGAAGCATTTGGATATAGTCTTGAAGAACTGGAGCCGTGTCAGCGCATCATCGCAGGTTAAGCAGCAGATTGTGACCAACCATCTGGTATATCCCCTGGAGTCTTCACTGACAGGATCGAGACAACCTTTTTTGACGCATGCTCATACAATGCGCGAATCGCTGTTTGCAGCTCCACGTTCTGCTTCTCGTCCCCATACCTCGCTACGATCTTCCCACCGATCCAAAGGTAACTGGGAATACCAGTAGCATCAAATCCTTGTGACATCCTCGCAGCAACAGAAGGCGCCACAGGGAGCCCCGCACTTCCGAACAATGTGATTCCATGCCTGATCACGCGCGTCGCTCGTTCCGCAAGTTCGTAGTCTGTTCCGAATTTGAGGAGGAAATTATCAAATACTGTCCAGGCATCACCACAGCTGTTCTGGCAAGCTGGTGGCAAATCATCGCCGAAACTACGGACAACGTAAAGCATAGTCTCCAGGTTCTCGAGCCCGTCTATGCGAAAATCAATTGGAGGAATTGATAGTGACGAACGAACACTACTTACTACTGGCCTCCTCGATCTCCTCCTTCGTCGGACTGGGTTTTGTCGTAACGTCATGGATCAATGACAAGATGTCAAGCGAAAATGTGCGCAAAGATTCTGCGGCACGCTCCATAGGCATCGCCGAAATGACATGTGCAATGGCCTCGTAAACTTGGCGACGATCATCTTGAATCAACTTGGAACCTGTGGTCTTCAGGAAGGTATGTAATGTCGGTAGGAAATCAACGAGGTGCTACAAAGCGAAGCCTTCAGTCACGTATGAGCGGCAGCGAAGATAAACCAGTGCTAACCTGTTTGCAGTCCTGACACAGATACTTCAACGCCTGTCCAGCAGCAGCATTCACCTCAGTATCCGTATCCTCAAACCCGGTCGAAATGTACTGAAGTTGTGTTTGAATATATTCCGGGTGTTGATTTATCCATTCCGTGTACCTCGCAATAATCAACAATGCAGCATATCGCACTCTCGGATGGATCGGTAGCTGTGGTATCAAATCCAGAATCTTCGGAACAGCAACCTTGTCACTATTGTCAATTTCCGCACCCATCGATCGCATTGCGAAGAGAGGGGCCTCGATTTCCTGCCAAACGACATTGCTGGGTCCTTTTGCAAGGGCAGTGGTGATTAGCTGGTACGCCGCAAGCAAGCAGTTGTCCGTTCGGAGAACCGTACAGCAGTCCTTCAGCGTATCGCCCATGACGTGACGGAACGAGCGGAAGTTATCCGCTTCTTGACCTGTGAGCGTCGATATGTCCGTAGGGAAACGTAGATGTTCAATGATGACACCCATTAACCTCTTGAACGCATTCTGGAAGAACAGCGGCACGGTCGTCTTCTTTCCAAGCATCTGTGCCAGACGCATCCAGAAGGGGAATGTGATAGGGACGATGTCAAGATCGTGGTACGCAGAGCATTCCCCTATGGCGTCCACCAGCGGGAAGTACATGTCCGGGTCATCCACGAGTAACGTCCTATACGTCTCCCCCGCTTCCGAGAAGAGACGCGTGAATCCTCTGAATTTTTCCGGGTCACCGTGGTCTGTGACTAGTCTCGACTTGAGGTCAATTACTCTCGGGAGCACGACTTGGATGACATGGAAGTTTTCTTGGACCTCCTGTGTCTCGTGGATGAGTTCGCAGAGAACGTCAATAGCGGAGTCGAACAAGTCGTCAATGTTGAGTGCATCAAAGGCAAATGTGAAAAGAGGGGTGTTGACTAAGTCCACTGGGGGAATTTCCCCCGCAACTAGCCAGCTTCGCAGACAGGCGAAGACTTCTTTCTGAATGACAGTCGTAACTCCTGGACGTCATCGAACGGAACCGAATCAAGAAACAAGCCTAAAGAAGAATGGAAAAGAGAACGCACCTGTGGCTTGAATGTACATTGATAATATATCTAACACCTTATGCGCATTCTGCGTCAACAGTTGTGGTGCTCTCTCATTATATTCGTCATCCTATTTTTTTTTGGCGTGGGGCGTTGTAAATTTGGGTCAAACAACCAAATCTCAGATGAGGGCCATGCTCACCGTTACGGGGATCCTCGTACTCGTATTCAGCTCCTCGGGAAGTAAAGTCAAGAACTGCAGCAAAACTGGCACCGTTACCGGATTTCTCCCAAACGTCTCAATCATCGTCTGCACAGGGTTCTCCCAAGCAGGCAGTTGAAGTGCCAATCCCGCCACAGCCAGACATAACTGCACGATTATAGTGCGAGGCCCTGTATGGTACGTCTGCAGCGCACTCAGTAGCGTATCTCTCAACGCCAACTGGTTCTTTGCATCAACTTGGTGCAGGTCATATATCACCTAATGAATTGAATAGTGATCAAAGCAACCATCATATCATGGCCATCAACCCTTTTGAAATCGCGATAGAACTTGAGAGAACCAACCTTTGCTCGGAACGTTTGTGCAGCGAAGATTTTCGCTGGAGGAGGGGCGTCGGACGAGAGGAGGAGGACATTACAGGTCGCCCATGCCTCAGGCTAGGACAGAGAGAGCGCGTTGAGACAGAGTCAGAGGAGTTGGTCGTGATTTTGTCCAAGGCGAAAGATTTACAGAATGCTGAAAATCCTGGAGCCAGGTGTTTGCTCCTTCTAGAGAGGCTTTGTCGGGTGCACCGTTAAAGACTTGGAGAGCAGATAGTACCGCCTGAACGTCGGCCATAGCAGAGGTAATGATGAAAGGCAAAGTGGAGGTAAATTGGATGAGATAATACACAGCTTTGTGTACACCTGTTGGGACTTGCTATCGATCTGGCCGTTCATCATCACTCACGAGTAATACTGTCGCAAACCATGGTATATTGTTATCGCTAGGAGGACCAACCTATGACAACTCCAGTAACAAAAAAAAAGTAACCGGGCGAAAAGTACTAAAACGTGGAATAGCAGAAAAGCGGGGATATCCATAGTAACGAGCGTGGTATTGTTCGCGAGGAATCAAGATAAACGAACAGAACGAGATAATATAGGGGGTGATATACAATGAAGACAATGGCCTCGCGAAGTAGGTGCACAGGTAGCGTCAACATCAAAAGTTCCAAGACGGAGAGAAAAGGAATAATTGAGGTTGATAACGGTCGCTTTACGTACGGAGGAAACCCTTCTTCCTTTGAGTCTGTTAAATCATGCCTCAGTGTCTCAATCATGGAAAGCAAAGCAAAGCGACTTACGGATCCCTTCTCCGGCGTCAGTGGCCGACCGCTTTCGAGCCTCCTCTTCTTCTCTTCGAGATCAGCACGCTGCTTCTCCAAGGCGTCCCTCATTTCTTTATGACGAGCGTACAGCTCCTCCTCGGATTGCTTGAGCTTAGCCTCCTTCTCTTGCACCTTCTGCTGGAAGACCATCTTCATCTCGGCCTCCATCTTGGCAAGCTTGGCCTCGTGCATGATACGCTCCTCCTGTAACCTGGCGGCAGGGCTAAACGTGAAACACTGTAAGTAACATGATATATGGCTCATTTCAGCTTAAAATACGCACTTGATTTCCTTGAAGACGGATGAATCTTGAGCAACACCCATGCTGAGGAGTTTCTCTGTTCTCCAGTTCTCATAGAGGACGTCGTTAGTGTACTCGCGCAACTCTTCCATGTAAGTCCTGACGAGCATCTGGCGGAGCTTGACGAAGTCACAGTGCTCCTCATTGTCAACCTCGACGACACCCCAGGGGTAGGCACGACCACGGACGTGACGACCATCAGGGGTCTGGATGATTTGATCAGAACCAACAACAGCGAAAGGAATCTTGCTGGCGATTTCCTCGGCCTCGGCGATGGTCTCCTCGTCCTCATTCTCGTAGGTGGGCGCTTGGAAAATATGGATGTTGTGGTGGGCAATATCAGCAAGAACCTACGGAGCGCGTGAGCCAAGTGGTAGATGAAGGTATATGAAGTCATCACGAACACGTTGCTTGAATTGAATTACTTCCTCATCCGTGAGAGTATCCGCCTTGGCGATGATGGGGATCAAGTTGACTTTGGTGTGTAGTCTGCGCATGACCTCAATATCGAGCTGCTTCAGGCTGTATTTCATATCTTAGTGTAAGCATATCACGAGGCGACGGAACAAAAGTAGTGCGTACGAATGGCCAGTAGGTTGAATGAAGTACAAACACGCATGGATACGGTTGTCAACAATCTTGCTCCTATTAACGCGGTTCTCCTGCTCCAGGTACGAGTCGAAGCGAGACTCGATGTTTTCAACGATGGGCCTCCAACTGAGATACGCGGCAGGATGTTAGAACCTGGAACGAGGGGAGAAAAGACCGCGTCACCTGTCATCGTTGTTGACAAAATCGCCGAATCCGGGAGTGTCAACGACAGTTAGGTGCAGACGAACGCCATTCTCTTCGATATCTATACGTAAAATGAAGACCGTCTTGATACGTGGCCGCAAACTCGTGATAAATATAGACATACCAGCACCAATGCTCTCAATGGCAACGGTTTTGGGCCTCTCCTCTGAGGGAGCTAAGGGAACCTTGGGAGGATACAATGTAGTATTGAAGAGGGTATTGATCAATGTGGATTTTCCGAGGCCAGACTCGCCTAGTACGCGTGGCAACGCGACACGGTGTTGTTGAGACGGGAGACCCTGAGAACGAGGTGAGAAAAAAAAACGCACCGACGACCATGGCGGTAAACTGGAACCCTTTGCGGACGCTCTTGCGGTGCACCTGGTTAGGGAGATTGGCAAAACCGACGTAGCCCATGAGCTTTTTGCGGATTATGGGGACAGTTGGGACATGGGGTTGTCCGAAGGAGGCCTCTGAACCGTTGGGGTAGCCATTGTGACTGGCGATGATGTCGTGGGAGGAGACGTAGGAGTCTGACATCTGAGAAGGGTGAGAGGAGGAAGGAAAGAGGGACGGTGAAAATTACTTTTAAGTTGAGTGCAATGGGGGGGAGGAAAGAAGTCGGGTGATGTTGGTCTTGTTTGGCCTCCGTGGCATAGGCCATGTCCAATTTTGGCTTGGGCAGCAGCAGGGACTAGATAGACCGTGAGCAAATAAAACGAACTCTGAGCGATATACAATCCACCCATGACAGTTGCCCTCGACTGTGGCTCTTGCGGCTCTTCGTTGTCATCGTGTTCGCAGTTTCCATCTCTGCTATGTACTTTTTATGCCCAGGACATGCGGTTTGCGCGCGGCTCCTGTTATAGTACAGTCTGTCTTCCACACTCTCTCCGCTTTAATACGCCCATGACAGGAGTTCGGAAAACCTCCTGAATTTGTTTATAAAATTAAGCTACAGCTAGCCTAGTTCCCATTCAGCCAGCTCCCTAGCTCGCAGCACTGCTCTTCGTCGATATACTTGTGATACATCTCCTCTGCCACTGAGTCTGAAGGGTCTCCTCCCGCCAACGGCTGCTCCTGCAAGCCTACACGGACGACACCAAAATCCTCCACTGGCATTATGTTGGCTTCTGCTGTCGTTGACGGCCATTTCGCCATTCGCCGTATCATAAAGTGCTTCTGGTATTCCTGCGAGCTCGCCGTCCCAGGGTCGACTCTCTTGCCAAATCCTGACATAGGCAGCTCGTTAGCAAAGCCCTAAAGCGTCTCCTCCCCTCGAAAGAATGACGTACCATCATAGCTATAATCTCTTCGGCCTAGGGGTAATCGAAGGATGCGACCATCTACATGTCGTAATGGCTCATCTAGGAGAAATGCCTGCTGCCCAATAAGCTCGCTATCAACGACCTGCATATGACTGTCCTCGGCTGCTCCTGTTCCTTCTGTCATTAAGCTCCGTTGGTCTTGACACGGTCCCGCCTCCTGCGTGATTCGGAGGAATCGAGAGTAGTAAATGGCTCGAAGGGCGACCTGAGCATCTGCAGACTCGAGGGCTCCTTTGAATAGGACCATGGTGGGACGGTTTTGATTTGCAATACCGTGTCTTCTGGTCCGTTTTATTCATCGAAGCCGGCGAGCGCTTAACAAAAGTCAATGCGCCTAAGTTGGGTGAGCCACTGGACAAGCCACAGCAGAGTCAGTGCCATATGCAGTAACAGGAAGAAACGACCCTACGCACCTATGTAGCATTGTAGCAATCCGTTCGGCTGGTCTAGCAAGTCAATGTAATACTTCAGTCAATGCAGTAGTGACAGCAAACCAAAGTGCAGCTTGGACCTCTCCTCAAAATAACCAAAAATTTGAAGAAGGAAACAAAAACCGAAATAACATTACGACGAAGACAATACAGGCTGTTCACTAGCAGAAGGTTTCGGTAACCACTCTTGAGGGAAGTCACGAATAGTCGGTTTATTGAGAATCCTGCACCGCAGATGCTCGCCTTTCTTTGCCTTTCGCGACTTGGCAAAGACATGGCGCAAATCGACTGGGAGATCCTCCCAAGTCTTGTCAGGTGTCTATTCCAGAAGTAAAAAGGAAAAGCCTATCAGTACAGACCTAAAGCTCAAAGATAGAAACCTACGTTGGCTTTCTCAATCAACTTGTCCAAGGTATCACTGATCCACTTGAGGTTCATAGCCGGCTGAGGATAATCCTCACACGCAATCTTAATGAACCCATACCCCCACTCTGCGTACTTGCTAATCCCAGCATCCGCAGGCGGGTTCGGTGTCCAACGAGGTCCAGCAAGCAATATAATCCTCTTCTTTGCCATCTCATCCTTCAATGGCAAGTTATCCACGGCCACGACAACGGACTTCTTATTCTGCGCTGGATGTTCCTGGCCTAAATAGTCAATAGACCGTACAATTAGCGGTTCTGCAGAAGTCGGTGGCACAAATGGTTTCCTGTAGGCTAGGCAACCAAAGAACGCACCATTAACTGTCAGTCAAAGCACACACACAAACATCACAACGGGGACGTACCAACCAAGTGCGGCATCTCGTTCTCAATCAACCTGAGGTAGTGTCTCAAAATACGTTGCTCTTGCAACGCCAAATGAGCAGATGAAGGTGCATCCGGGGTCGCCACAGGTTCATTCACATAATCCATAACTTCATCCACTGTGATATCCTCCTCAAGCCTGGAACGGCGCGCAAAAGCGGGTGAAGACGTGCTGAAGAGTCTAGCGGAAGACGACGACACAGACGAAGTGGAAGCATGGTTAAGCAGAGTACGCCGGGCCACACTAGAGAGCGAGGACGCCATTTCAAACTCTAAGCCTTGTTGGCCATCGGCTTGAATTTCGACGAAAAAGTGTCGGTCGCAGACGCGCCAAGTCACGCGAATGCCCATTTCCGAATCCGAAACTTTGATGGCCGGAACGCATCACTGTATTTGCCACAACCCCTGAATACAAACAACAATATAGGGGCTCCTTCCTTCGCCGGTGCACCTATGGTTCCCACCCTCCGGCCCTAATTAGACTGGAGGAACGGGTCGTTCCTACGCCTAATTAGACTCGACTTTAGCGTTTTCCTCATAGGATACTTAAAGTGTCTATAATCTATATACTATCTAAAGAAAACTAGCAGCAAATCTGTGCTTTGCATGGTCTGAAATGTGTACCTGCAATGCTTGCAATGCTGTCTTTTGTCCTGAACTGAAATAAGGGGAGATATCAGACTCCCCTCTGGTCGTGGGATGCTTTTATATAAGCAGACATTGAGCTGAAGTTCATCCAAACTTTGTCAGCTGCTTAACACATCCCAATGACTGGCACTTTATGCATCTGTTCATGTTTACTATAACCCTTAGTATTCATGGGACAGTAATAAACAACATGCCCTTCTCATGCCTCATTGCCTGATTAAGATAAACCACCACATGCCTCATGTCTATTCTCAAGGTCCACATTCCATCAGAAGATGAGCTCTGCAATGAGGTAAAGGCATGCTTCAGCTACTATCCCTGTCAATTTCAGTCAAAGATGTCCTGGCCCAGCTTCAAGGTCAAGATATGATCACAATTGCTACTATGGGATCAGGAAAAACATTAACATTTTGGTCAACATTTTTCTTTGATGGAATAAACCTGCTGAGCTTAGATTGTAAATGCTGTGTGATGCACTCAAAGGCCCAAGAAAGCACCATCCTTGGATTATCCTGGAGGAATATTTTGAGCACAGGATTGATATTAGTGAGCAGATTATCCCACAGATCATGATGACTGCCATGCAGGACATTAGTGATGATGGCAGGAATGGTCAGATTATGGGATTGTATGGCTTGGAGAATATCTGTGGGGGGGGGCATAGTATGTGTATTGTGCATCTCTCTTTTGCATTATTTCACTCATATTGCATGCCTCATGTCTGTCACATGGGCAACATTGCAGGTTTGCTTTTTACTAAAGTGGCATGTAGCAATTTATCTTAATCAGGCAATGAGGCATAAGAAGGGCACATTGTTTATTACTGTTGCACAAATACTACACAGTCACCATAGCTTGGGTCCTCCCATAGTAAGTGCAGATAATGTTGTTGGAGGATGAGAGGGTGATTAATCACTCTGAATTCATCTGATCACTTTATTTTCATATATACATATGTGGATATTAATACTGATAATTTCTCCTGAGAAATTAGATTTTTGCCCTCACTGAATTCATGTCTGTCTGATTAGATGGTGTTTAGGCCTGTTACACCATAGAAGCAAGCTTGATCAAGTCAGGGCATAAGTGTTGCATGTGTGTTGAAAACTAGTTGATACTAAATATAATACAAGTCCAAGTTAAACCATAGAAAGAATAGTTCCAAATCACAAGTTGTCATCTCATGGAAAGCATACACTATGATACCTAGAAGCTACATCCACTTTCTTGCACAACTCCCAGTCAGTCAATTGTCATAATCCTGTTATTTCTTGCCATAAACTGTTCATCACCCATTTCATCAATTTCCATTGTTCTAACTCTGTTTCTTCCTCAGTCATCTTGGAGTGCTCAGCTATCTTGGTGTTCATAATATTCATAACAGCATTCTTCCAAGCAATGTAGAGAATTTCTGTCATCATCCTACCAGTAGAATAGAAGGGTGGTACTAGCATTTGTCAGTCTTCAGAGAAGAGGGAGGAATGGCCCAGGATGCACCTGTTAGCAAAGAGTGCATTGCAATAGGCAGTAGATTGTTCTTGTCCTAAGACTTGGGTGGTGATGTCAGCAAGGGGCTGACAGGCTGGGTTCATAATAGCAAGGGAACAGTTACAGCCTCAGTGTTATGTTCCAGACAGGTGCCTAGGGTGTCAGGGAGCAGACCTTGGCCTCAGCTTATATGCTGTGCCCTTCCAGTATCACATTGTCCAATTTGGACAGAAGTGAGACCCAGAGGTAGAAGGAACAAGAGACAGAGTGCAGATGAATGGCAGAAGTGGTCAGAAGATGACCCAGGAGACAGACAAGCAGATCAGAGGTGGAGGAGGTTAATGAAGTTGATATTCAGACTGAGGAAACAGATACAGAGTTACTATGCTTAAATACACATTGAGAACTGGAAATGGGAAACAGGGAAATAACTGGAGAACAATAATGAGTGCAAATGGGTAAAACATTTCAGAGGTACAGCAAAACTAGGAAATGTGTGGAAGGTACAGGTATGGAGGCAGAATGGAAGGAAAAGCTGTTCAGAATGTAATAAAATGTAGAATGGAAGTAAGGAACAAATGGACCAAGGCAAAGGTAAAGGATCTGAGATGATAAAGGAAAAGCAAATGAACAACACTTGTTGCAGTAGTCATGAGCAACTGAGTGTGTGCACCCACCTGTTTGGATAACAGAGTGGATAGAAAACCATCAATGGAACAAGTGGATCAGAGTCATGCAAAATCAGAACATTGGACATCAGATTTTTGGACATTGGATAAGCATGGGAAGTAAGTGTGGAAGCATGCAAACAGTTGTGACAGTATTCCCCCCTTAAGGTTGAGCCCTTGAGGCCTTGAGGTGACTAACTCAGAAATGAAGTCTAAGTCATCAGAAGTCATCAGAATGTGTATCCAGATAGGAACTCATCAAAAAAAATTTTTGTCCCAGTCCTCTCCTCATACTCTCATGCCTCCCCAGCCCAGCCAAGTCACTGTCAACCTTAGCAAGCTCACCCTGGAGCAGCATGCAATGCTCAGGTTCCTGGATGACTCTCCAACAGCCATGGAAGTTGATGCAAGCAGAAGCAGAGATGTGAGCAAGTGTTGTCAGGAGTTGGAAGGTAGTCAGGCAGCTGTATGGGAAAAGATGAAGAAGAAGTTGAAGGGTAAATGAGTGGAGAGTGGAGGAAGAGGACAATAATGAGGAGCTGGCAGCAGTGACTCTGAGTGTACAGGTTGGGCAGCAGTCATTGAGGAGTTCACAGTAGGTGACTCCATTGGGTCCTATAGTGTTGCATGTTGTAGTGCCACCATTGCCACCATGACTGGGGGGTTCAGGAGTGGGAGCAGGTGAGGGAGGTATCTTGCCAGTACCATGCAAGAGGTGCTCAGAAGAGGGGTTGGTCTGTCACAGATATCTGGAAACAGCTTGTAATGAGTGTAAGTGGGAGCACATCAGGCATGATCTGTCAGGGGGTATGAGGTCAACAGTGCCACCTGCACCTAGGAAGAAGACTGGGAGGCCATTGGTAGCTTCAGGAGTGACTTCAGACACAGCTTCAAGCTCTGGAAGGAGCAGCTTTGGGAATCCAGTCAGTTTGACATATCTGGCCTTCATACCACCTGCATCTTCTATGGTGCAGACTCTGTCAAGCTCTTTAGCAGTGACTTGGACCATGTTGTCATTCTCTCAACAGCTCTGATACCAATTAAGAGTCCTCAGTGTGAGGAGGCTGAGACCAGGCAGGAGCTGTCCCTAGTGAGTGTATCCAATACAGAGAATAATGAAAGCTGATGAGATCTGATAGTCTCCTTCATCTCTGCAATCCTACCAATGTGTGTGGGAGATGAAATACCTCAGGTCAATGATTGAGCAGTTTTCTGATGAGCTAGCAATGATGTGGGAGTTGCACAACCAGAATCAGCAGGTGATTGACTGTCTGCACACCACTCTGGAGTGGGGTATCAAGTTGAATCAAGCCTTGCAGTGGACTATTATATGCTCAATAGACCAGACAGTGGAGGCAATGGATTGGAACATGGAGGCAATAGAAGCAATATAGGCAACAATGGAGCAGAACATAGAGATGATGTGGAATCTGGAGCTGGTGTGTTGACAGGAGGATCTGGTGGATTGTGGAGGAGGTTTGTTGAGGCAGGTCTAGAAGGGCCCATGAGTCCCCTCACCTCTTTACTCCCTCATGCATAGTTCATTTGTTTTCTTGGATTGCAGAATTGTAATGTCATCAGATGCTTTGCAAATATGATTGTAGCATTTTCTTTTGGTCCTGGAAAGTGTGAAAGTGAAAAAATGAAAATGAAAATGAAATCAGAAACTAATAAGAAAAGGAGATAATAAGTAAAACAATAATAACAAATGGAAACTTAGTGTGAAAACAAGAGAGCAGAAAGAGGACCAGGTGTTGTGGGATAGGCAGCATGGAAATTGGCTACAAGTTCAGCAGCATGTTCTAGTGCTGTAGTGGGTAGCCAGGAGGATTCCTCATCAGTATCCTCATAACCTAGCCAGATCACCTTGTACAATAACTTGCATACCCTGTGACAATCAATTTTCAAGTCAATGATCTGAGCAATTTTGTATTCAGGTTTGCCATCAATAATAACAGGTGCAGGAGCAGGTTCAGTACACTTAGGGATTGGATTCAGAGTAGTGGGCTTGAGCATAGAGACATGGAAGACAGGATGGACAGTGCACATGGAATTGGGTAGTCAGATTGTGAATGAGTGTGAGCTGGCCTGGTAGATAATCTTGTAGGGACCTAGGTACTTCTCAGAGAGCTTCTTTGAAGGCCTCATAGTATGGAAGAATTGCACTTTGATAAATACCTTGTCTCCAACCTTGAAATCAGGTGCAGGGAGATGACAGGAGTCAGTGGAGACCTGGTATCTATGCTAGGCATGAGCAATCTCAGATTTCAGAGTAGTGTGAAGCTCATCAAGATCCACAGTGAATTGTTGGGTGTGGGTGGAAGCAAGATCATGTTCAGGGTGAACAGTGATATTCAGATGGTAACCTTTGTTTGCAAAGAAGGGAGAGATATCCATAGTTGCACTTGAGGCATTATTGAATGCAAACTCAGCAATTGGAAGGAGTTCAGCCCAGTTATCCTGTTGATAGTTGCAATAAATGTGGAGGCACTGTTCCAAGGTCTGGTTAGTTCATTCTGTTTGTCTGTCACCTTCAGGATGGTATCTGGAAGTATAATGAAGCTTCATGTCAAGAGCTTGACCAAGGGAATGGAAGAAATGTGATATAAATTCAGAACCATAGTCAGAGGTAACATGTAAAGGAACACCATGCTTGGAGAATACATGTAGGGTGAATAATCAGGCAAGCTCAGTGGAAGTGATGGTATCATGCATTGGAACAAAGATTGCTTGCTTCATGAGGCAGTCAATGATTACAAGGATGTGTTATAACTGGAGGAAGAGGGAAGTTTCTCAATGAAGTCCATGGAAATTGAGCCCCAGGGGCATTTGGGAATCAGAAGCTGCTTGAGGTTCCCATATGGCCAATGATATTGAGGTTTGGATCACATGCATGTCACACAACTCTTGCAGAAATCCTTGATGAAGTCTTGGATACTGGGCCATGTATAATCACATCAGATGAGTTCAAGGGTTTTGTTCTGGCCAAAATGACTGGCCAGTGCATGGTTGTGGTGGTACCGCAAGATGCAGAGGCAGAGGTTGTCAGAGTCAGGTACATAGATCCTGTCATCAAGTTGTAAGAAGCCATTGGAATCTACAGACCAATGTCCTTTGGGGTCAGCAAGGTGCTCAGCTGCAATCAGGTCATTAGGAAGAGTGGCAAGGATATTGGAGTGGAGTTTAAATGTATCCATGACTATGGCAGCATGAAGGGTTGGAGTGTAGAGGTAGGTAGTGTAGATAGAGGCAGCAAGCTGTTCTTGAGTGAATATAGGCTGGAAATTGTGTAAATTGACCACTGAGTAGTTGCTATTCCCCCTTTTGGGATAGATGTCCCATTGTCTAGTCAAAGCATCTGGTTTTGTTCTGAGGTGACCAGGGCAGAAATAGATGACAAGGTTGAATTGTGAAAGATATTTAGACCAGCAGGCTTGACATCAGGTCAAAACCTTTGTGGTACAAAAATACTCAAGGTTCTTGTGATCTGTAATGATGTCTATTAGAAGACTGGAGCCTTCAAGGTAGTGTTGCCAAATGCAGAAGGCTTCAAAGATTGCCAAGAGTTCCTTGTCATGGGTGTCATAATTGAGCTTGGAAGTGGAGAATGTGTAGGAGTGGAATGCTATAGGATGTATATCACTGTCTGGAGTGATGATGGAGAGAATTGCAGCTAGGGAGTAGTCAGAAGCATCAGTCTTGACAATGATTTGGGAGTCTAGGATCCAGTGAGTGAGAACTGGAGCAGTGGTGAAGGCTTCCTTAAGGGTGTTGAATGATTTGTGGGCTTCATCACTGAAATTCCATGGAGTACCTTTCTGGGTGAGATGGGTGAGTGGAACAACAATGTTGGAGTATGCAATGGCAGTAAAAATTTGCAAACCCAAGGAAGGACTGAATGTCTTTAACCTTCTTTGGCTTGAGCCACTCCTGGATGATCTTGACCTTGTCCTTAGACATCTTGAGACCTTTGGGGGAAAGAATATAACCAAGGTATTCAACTGTATCAGAGTTAAACTCACATTTATCAGCATGCACATAAAGACCATTTTTGTGAAGACATTTAAGGACCTCCCAGACATGCTTGCAGTGCTCAAATGAGTTGTTGGAGTAGATCAGGATGTTGTCCAAATAGACAGTGATGCAAACATCAAGCAAATCCTTGAAAATAGCATTCATGAATCATTGAAAAGCAGCAGGAGCATTGGTAAGACCAAAAGGCATGACAAGCTATTCAAATGAGCCATAGCAGGTTTGGAGTGCAGTCTTCCATTCATCACCTTCAGCAATCCAGACCAAATGATAAGCATGATGGAGATCTATCTTTGTATAAATGCAGGCCTTGCAGGGAGAGTTGAGGAGATCAGAAATGAGAGGAAGCAGGTAATGATCCTTCTTGGTGATATAGTTGAGGCCTCAGAAATCAACACAAAGTTGGAGGGATCCATCTTTCTTCTTGACAAAGAGAACAGGGGCACCATGTGGAGAGGTAGAGGGATGGATGAAGCCTATTGACAAGTGTTCATCAATAAACTCTCAGAGTGCTTCCAGCTTGACCTGTGATAATGAATAAATCATTCCAACTGGTGGAGAAGCACCTTCCTCTAGATTAATCTTGAGGTCAAAAGGACAATGCAGAGGAAGGGAGTCAGCATGGACTTTGCTGAAAATGTTGACAAATTCATGATACTCAGTGGGAACATTGGAAAGGTCAGTAGGCTCTTTGGTGGAGGCAGTAGAAGCAGAAACAGCAGCAGAGCAGAGATTAAGGGTGAAGTGGTATGAAACTGGAAGATGTGAAGCACACATGAATGCTGCAGCATTGATGAGATGGATGTCAGGCTTTGCAGGAGAGAAGGGAGTGGAGTCAGAGATCAGAATTGGAGATGAAGCCAGATCCAGAACAGTGGTAGATGACTCAACAGAAACAGAGGATGCACATATAGAAATAGAAGGTGCAAGATTTGCATTGTCAGGGGTATGGAAAGTGATATGGCCTGAAACCCAATCAATCAACAGATTGTGGCAGGTGAGCCAGTCATGTCCTAGAACCACTGAACAAGTAGAATCAAGCCAGGTGACATACAGTTCAAGGTTCATACATTCACTGGTATCAAAGGTTACAGGGATCAAAGCAGACTGAGTGATAAAGGAATTTGAAGAGCCATCAAACAAGCAAAGTTCCACTGGAGCAATAGACAAAGTCAGAATGTTGAATTTGCACACTAAACTGGAGTTGATGAAATAGTGAGTAGAGCCACTGTCAACAAGTGTAGTGACAAAGAAAGGAGAATCAGAAGCAAGGGAAGAAAATAGTGAAGAAATGAATTTGAGATACAAAGCATTAGGGTCAGAAAGAGTGGATGCATTGAGCTGGAAACTCCCTGGTGCACAGAGGAGATCAACATGGCCCCCAGTCTGTGTAGAGTCTTGAGGACCACCCTCTATTTTTTCAAGCCCTCCAGAGGGGGACCTGAAGCAAGAGGGGCATCTATATTGGCCTTGTGAGCCTTAGCCTTGTTTGTGGATTTTTGAGGACAGTTGTCAACCCAATGACCCAGTTCACCACAGAAGTGACATAGTTTGTTGTTGATATGGCACTGGCATTCCTGGGAGGTCAACTTACCATCCTTTCTGAGCTTGTTGGAGAGCAACTTAAGTAGAAATGAAGACAAGGATGAAGACAAAGGCTGATTGGTGGATGGAGTGGGCTTGGTAGAATGGAACCCTTTACTGGACTGCTGGGACACATTTGTGGAGTTGTTGCTGATACTGGATTTGGCAGTTGGAGATGGGTTCTTGCCCTTGCCCTTGTTGGAGGAATGTTGTGTACTGATTACCCACCCAGCTCTTCTTGCATTGGTGTTTCCAGTGGCAGTTGTCAATGCACATTGCAATGGCACACATGCCAGTATAAGAGGTGGGTTTGCCATTTGGGAGTGAGATGAGGGCATCTTGGATTCAGTCCAGAAGACCATGGTAGTAGCAGTGACAGAGGATGGAGTTGGGCCACTTGAGGAGACCAGCAAGAAAGGTGAACTTGATGTGACCTGTTAGCCATGATGAGGTTTTCCAGTTCCTCAGCAGCTTCACTGATGGGGTCAATGGTGCCAAAATAGAGATTGAGTTCATCAGAGAGAAGTTTCCAGTCAGTGTACCATGGGATCTGATCCCAATCTGGCTCCAAGTCCAGGATAGTCTGGAACCACTGGTGAGCTGACCTAAAAAGATAAGAAATGGTGAAATTAACTTTGGCAGTCTCCATTTGGAAAAGTTGCAGATTCATTCTAAAATACATGTGGCACTGAAATAGGAAGTCCAGAAGCTTGTGTAGCTCAGATCCATCAAAGGTGTCAGGTTCCTTTGCCTGGATCCTTTCAGGATGTGCAATGGGAGGAGGAGGAATAGATTGGTTACACACACTGGATTCAATACCACAGGTGAGTCTCTCCATGACTCTCATAAATGCACACCATCATTCTTGGGAGGTTCCCAAGCACTATGGGCTTCAGGTTCACTATCACCATTGTCATCACTTGGACCATTACCATCACTGGGATCATTGCTCAGAGGACCACCACCACCCTGACCATCTTCCTGACCTCCAGCATTGTCAGTTGGATTCAGGTTGTCAGGCAGGTCATAGTACTTGAGCTCATCTTGAGTGTCATCAGGGATGTGGGATTCTCTATTGTCTAGTTGGGACTCTGGGATGTCCTCAGACTGGCATTCAGTGAGTTCCCAGTTGTTGGGCTCTTGGTCCATGAGAGGTTCTTTGGTTGTAGTGCTAAGGGTTTGGGAGTTGGAATGGGATGTGGGGAATTGGAAAGTGGAGGAGCTAAAAGTGGCAGCAGAGGAACAGCAACAAGTGCCTATAGAAGCAGATGAGTAGGGATAGTGATATTCTGTAAATGAGCAATCACACAAGTAATAGTTCCAGTAGTCATAGAAAAATGGCAATACTAGAAGTCTGAGTCTGCATATACTGTTACATTCCAGACAGCTGTCAGAGAGCAGACCTCAGCCTCAGCTTATGTGCTGTGCCCTTCTGGTATCATGTTGGTCTGATTTGGACAGAAGTGCGACCCAGAGGCAGAAGGAATGAGAGACAGAGTGCAGATGAATGGCAGGAGTGGTTGGAAGATGACCCAGGAGACAGACAAGCAGATCAGAGGTAGAGGAGGTTAATGAAGTCAATATTCAGACTGAGGAAATGGATACAGAGTTACTATGCTTAAATATGTGTCAAGAGCTGGAAACAGGAAACAGGGAAATAACTGGAGAACAATAATGAGTACAAATGGGTAAAACATTTTGGAGGTACAGCAAAACTAGGAAATGTACAGAAAGTACAGGTATAGAGGCAAAATGGAAGGAAAAGCTGTTCAGAATGCAATAAAACATAGAATGGAAGTAAAGAACAAATGGACCAAGGCAAAAGTAAAGGATCCAAGACAATAAAGGAAAAGCAAATGAACAACACTCATTGCAGTGGTCATGAGTGACCAAGTGCATGCACCCACCTGTTCAGATAACAGGGCAGACAGAAAACCATCAATGGAATGAGCAGATCAGAGTCATGTGAAATTGGAACATCAGACATTGGATTTTTGGACATCAGATAAGCATGGGAAAGTAAGCATGGAAGTATGTAAATGGTTGTGACACTCAGCTTTCATAGTCTCAGTATGATAATGATAGTAGGAACCCTTTTCAAGATTTAGAAACCAATAGAAACACATGAGACCAATGAGTCTAGGATGCAAGAAGCACCTTAGATCACATTCAACTAGTGACAAGCCAACTTGAGGCTGAATTTCAGCAACTAAGTGACTCAGCTTAATCTGGGCAGTTGTTAGACAATGACCACTTATTACTGGATGAAATTAGGTGAACTACTGGCTTGATGATGCCATTCAACCAGAGATATAAATAGCTCTCCATCTACTATTAGTTGTGGAACCATTCATTCAACATCCCCTCCTTCCTGCCACTCTAAATGTAGATGAAACTCCACCATGTAGTTTTGTTAGCTGTAAGCCTGTGTCTCCAATTGCATCTCAACTAAAATCTTGAATGCATGAATCAGATGGAAGATTCATTTTCAAAGATTCTGACAATATTTTCATTTTTCCAATGTTATGAATGTGAGTGCAATTTTCTTCTTTGAGGATTACATGCTGACAGACCCATGCTCTCTGGGTGGGCTGTGGTACCTAATAGCCTAGCACTCATTTGCTTCAATGGGCTTACCAGACTTGACAATTCATTTTTAGTACTCCTTCTCTGGTCCTTGTCCCCCTGCTGTCTATTTTTAATTGATCAATGAAATGAGTAACTGAATCTAACAATTGATTGACCACCACTCAAGAAATAGTGAATGTTATGAAACAATTTCATTGTTTATTCATGTAACCCATGTGTTGAAGGGGCTTGAGATGGACAGAAAAAAGGGTGTATTAGAGGGGTCAACTCAGACCCAACCTACATTACAAAAGAACACCTAGACTATGGTCCTGTCAAGTCCAAGTAACTCCCAGAGCCTTGGCATGAAGTAAGGCATTCTCAAGGAGTGTAGCTGATCCTCTATCCTCTACCAAAATTTCAGCATCCTCTATATCTCTCAATAATTTCTCAATATACTCCCTAGCACCAGAAAGGTGGGCAATCCTGCCACATGAGGCATGAATTGCCAAGTACTCTGGAGATGGAAGTGGAAGTCCCTTTGGGTCATCTGTGGTAAGGGTTATGTAGTTCTGATACTGTGCTTGCAAAATAGGATAGTAGCTTTCAACCTTATATTGGTTGGGATTTCCCTACACCACCATTTCTTGTCATTTAATGTCAGGAAAGAGAAAATATTGTGCACTGTTGAAACAAGCCAAAGATACAAACTATCAAAGGCAGAATGTATGCTGGCATCCAATGACAAAACATTCTCCAGACGATGTATGTTGCTACCATTCAGTTCCTTGACAATATGTGGGTAGCCGAAATTGCTTATGATGGTCCAGAACATTGATGCATATCCAACCTTCTGAATTCAGCAAACTGGAACACAACCAAGAGTATACACACACCTTGTCCAAAGCTTCAAGATCTCTATTAGTGGATTCAGGAATGATGTGGGTGCAATGTACCCGCACAAGCCTTTTATTAAGGGGAACTCTTTCCCTTAATTCCTTCTTGTTGACGACAGACTTCCAGTCGTAGATACCAGTCACGGCACAGCAATACCCATCACGTCCCAGAGCCTTGATCAATGAATGAACTTGATTGAAGAAGTAATAATGCTGCTTAACTGACCAAAAGCTTTGCCTTGCTATGGCTTTGGGGCGCATTTTCCAATACCCAAGCAGTCCTGTCTGCTAGTTTATCAAAGGAGGGATAGGACGGGGGTGTCGAGGCAGAGGATGAAGGTGTAGAATAGGAGGATATACTCTCTGTGTAAGATCGAACTGTGTTAAGCGAGGTTCACATCAGCTTGGATGAAAGTAGGTTGCTATGATATATACAAACATCGCCGAATATAATGGTCGAGGTACATCTGCCCAAGTGTAAGCAGCTGCTGCTCGTCATGGCAAGACACAATTTCCTTGTAGACCTGGAAGCGTGCGTGCTCATTCGGTGCATGATGCAAAAGGTAGCCAAGAATGCGGGAGCAGATTAAGTGACGGTCAAGAATATCGCGCTCCTCCCCCAAACTTTCGGGGATGTTAAATTGGATCCTGTCTTCAAGGCTCAAGCAGACCTGGTAAGCAGTCTGGAAGTGTGGGTAGAACGGAGACGACTGTAGGTTAGCGGGAAGTTGGGCGGGCAGCTGCGACATGTTTAGGGTTACGAGTTATCGGTCACTGTTTTAATATCTCACCTCTCAATAAGAGTGGGCCATGCCACAGACCTCCAATGTATGACGCGTGTTCCAGTGCTTGCCAACTTATATAAGCACTGTAGCGCCTACAGCAAGCTCAAGGCAGGAGACCAAGTCAACATGAGTTAAGCCAACACCGTGCAGTGTCTGACACAGAGATGGACGGATCGTCACCAATCGTGTCTCCTCTCTCGCATACATACCGCTTCTTGTCGACATCCTCGCCAAGCATTCCCCTGCATCTGATCCTCCTACCATCCCTAGTTCAAAGGGCTACCTATCCCACCTCGCCACCCTTCCTCTTGCAGAGTTAGTCCGGAGCTAATGTCACTGCAGATCCAATTTCACCATCTGACATTGAGTCTCACATCTACACATCATGCTCGACTTTCATCTCCCTCCACAAAACCACAACTACCCTCGCGTCCGTCAATCGAGTCACTATCCTATTCCATCGATAATCTCCTAAATGCAAGCCTCCCCTCTCCCGAGGAAAGTACGAGTGCACGAAAGAGCCGCACTGATGCTGTCCTACGGCAACGCAACAAGGACGCGTCGTGCTGGAGCAACAGGAGAAGGTTAGGGATATACCTGTACTTATCGGTACCTGTGTGCGGGATGGCTATTTTGGAGAGGCTTTATCCCTCGTATCTCATATTGCTGCGTTGGCTCACACAACTGATGGCAAGCACAGGGACAAGCCTCCACCTCTCGTGATATTGACTTCCGTACTCTCAGAGTTACAACACTCAATGACGCAGATGCATTGGTCGCCGCTTTCAGCACTATATGGGCCTAACAGAAAGCTAACCGCATGTGGAAAGCTGTTCCTCCAGACGAGGGACACATTCGGGTCGGACTCTGACAAACCAGATTTAGGCGTACTGAATACTCTACGACACGAATCAAGGTCCCAACGCCGACTAGGCCGGCTGATGACGTTCTTTGTCTTTGACTCAGTACTTATTCTCGCCTGTAGTTACTTACAGCTCAATAGGTATATATAGTCGATTACCACTGCGGCCGAGTTACTTGCAGCTCGATGTATATTACTCTATAGGAGGCTGACATACGGAAAATAAAAGAAACAACTATCTAATGTGTCATTGCATATCGGACCATATGCGTCATAGCAAAAATAACGTTTTCACCAGTTCAGCCGTTTCGTTCCTGGGCTCGCGTCTGACTCGGCATGCACTCGCATTCCTACATCACTTACTCCCCACAACATCACCCCAATCCCCCACCAAAACCCAAGCACTCAAACGTCGTCCATGCTTCTCACTGCTGCTCGACAGCGCCAGAAAGATTTGCGATCCTGGCGCATGAGGCATGTATTTGAAGGTACTCCGGAGATGGAAGTGGAAATCGCCGTGGGTCATCCGTGGTCAAGGTTATGCGTCTCGGATACCATGCCCGCACCAAAGGATCGTAGCTCTCAACCCTATATTGGTTGGGGGTTTCCTACATCACCGTTTCGTGTTAGGGAAGAGAATAATATTTGCGCACAGTTGGAACAAGCCAGAGCGCCAAGCCATCAAAAGCATCATGTACTTGGGATTCCAGCAATATGAGATTCTCTAGCCGATGTATCTTGCTACCATTCAGTTCATCAACCATGCGGGTGTAGCCGAAGTTGCTCATGATGGTCCAAACTGTGGAGGCATATCCTCGCTATAAAAATTCAGTGAAGGAGAATCTGAGCCAAGAGTCGAGAGCACCCGCATACCTTTTCTGCGACCTCAAGATCTTTGTTCGTCGATTCCGGAATAATGTGAGCACAAATTACTAGTCCCTTGGAAACATCGGTGGCAAGTCTTTGCCTCAACTCTTTGTTGGCGGTGATGAAGCGCCAGTCATAGACACCAGTCACGACACAGCGAGACCCATCACGTCTCAGGAGCTTGAACATTGAATGTTGAACAATGAGTAAACATGATCAAAAAAGTAATAATGCTGCTGAACTGACCAACTGTCTGGCCGTCTTATGAGTTTGGGGCGCGTTCTTCAATGCCGAAGCAATTGTATCCTTCTCTCTTTATCAAAAGAGGCGCGGGATGCATGCTTCAAGGGGGTGGGTGTGCGCCCTTTACTGGACTTAACTGCATTGAACAAGGTCCACATCAGTTCGGTCAAATGCAGGTTGCCATGATATATACGCACATAGCCGAATATAATGGTCAAGGTACATGTGCCCCAGTTTAACCAGCTCCGGGCTACCATGGCAAGATACAATCTCCTTGTAAACCTGGCAGCGTGCACGTTGCGACGGTGCATGATGCAGGAGGTAGCCAAGGACGCGAGAAGATATGAGGTCACGAACAAGAATATCATGAGCCTCTCCTGAGCTTTCGGTGATTCTACATTGAATCTCATGCTCGAGATTCAAGCAAAGCCGGTAAGCACTTTGAAGGTGCGGATAAAGGGGGGACGACTGTACGCTGGCAGGAAGTTGTGCAGGCAGTCGCGACATGTTCAAGGCTAAGAGTTGTTAGCCACTGTTTCAATGTGCTCCTAGACCAGAAAATGTGACCGAAATGTTATCGTGTCACCTGGTACCGACATATCAGCATACATTGTCACTGTTCTTCAGAACCGTAACAATCCAGTGGATTGTTTCAACCAATTAAACGCCATTGGTCTTGACACGGTCCCGCCTCTTGTGTAAATCGGAGAAATCGAGAGTAGTATACGTCTCGAATGGCGACCTGAGCATCTGCAGACTCGACGGCTCCTTTGAATAGGATCATGGTGGGATGATTTTGATTTGCACTCCCGTGTTCCGGTACATTTCATTCATCGGAGTCAGTGAGCGCTTCACAAGAGTCGATGCACCAAAGTCGATGCACCAAAGTCGAGTGAGCCACTGGACAAGCCACAGCAGAGTCAGTGTCATACGTAGTAAAAGGAGTGATTGACCCTGCGCACCTACGTAGCATCGTAGCAATCCGTTCGGCTGGTATACTTCAGTCAGCGCAAAAGTGACAGCAAACCAAAGTGCAGCTTGGACCTCTCCTCAAAATAACCAAAAATCGAAGAAGGAAACAAAAACTGAAATAACATTACGACGAAGACAATACAGGCTGTTCATTAGTAGAAGATTTCGGTAACCACTCTTGAGGGAAGTCACGAATAGTCGGTTTATTGAGAATCCTGCACCGCAGATGCTCGCCTTTCTTTGCCTTTCGCGACTTGGCAAAGACATGGCGCAAATCGACTGGGAGATCCTCCCAAGTCTTGTCAGGTGTCTATTCCAGAAGTAAAAAGGAAAAGCCTATCAGTACAGACCTAAAGCTCAAAGATAGAAACCTACGTTGGCTTTCTCAATCAACTTGTCCAAGGTATCACTGATCCACTTGAGGTTCATAGCCGGCTGAGGATAATCCTCACACGCAATCTTAATAAACCCATACCCCCACTCTGCGTACTTGCTAATCCCAGCGTCCGCAGGCGGGTTCGGTGTCCAACGAGGTCCAGCAAGCAATATAATCCTCTTCTTTGCCATCTCATCCTTCAATGGCAAGTTATCCACGGCCACGACAACGGACTTCTTATTCTGCGCTGGATGTTCCTGGCCTAAATAGTCAATAGACCGTACAATTAGCGGTTCTGCAGAAGTCGGTGGCACAAATGGTTTCCTGTAGGCTAGGCAACCAAAGAACGCACCATTAACTGTCAGTCAAAACACACACACAAACATCACAACGGGGACGTACCAACCAAGTGCGGCATCTCGTTCTCAATCAACCTGAGGTAGTGTCTCAAAATACGTTGCTCTTGCAACGCCAAATGAGCAGATGAAGGCGCATCCGGGGTCGCCACAGGTTCATTCACATAATCCATAACTTCATCCACTGTGATATCCTCCTCAAGCCTGGAGCGGCGCGCAAAGGCGGGTGAAGACGTGCTGAAGATTCTAGCAGACGCTATAGCGGAAGACGACGACGCAGACGAGGTGGAAGCATAGCTAAGCAGAGTGCGCCGGGCCAAACTAGAGAGCGAGGACGCCATTTCGAACTCGAAGCCCGTTGGCCGTCGGCTTGAATTTCGACGAAAAAGTGTCGGTCGCAGACGCGCCAAGTCACGCGAATGCCCACTCCTGAATACGAAATTTTGATGGCCGGAACGCAGCAGTGTGTTTGTCACAATCCCTAATTACAAACAACAATATAGGGGCTCCTTCCTTTGCCGTGATATCTGTTATCACTCAAAAACGCCAATAATGGTCGTATGTCCTTCAGCGCTTGCAACTGCCACAGTTTCTGAGCCCTCACTTACAGCGCCTGCAACTCTCCATCAAAGCTGATCTCGAAAACGTCACCGAGCTCCAACCCGCCACGGAAGACTTTGAGTATCTATTCAAGGTCCGTTACTCGCAACAGCCTTCAAGTATGGTGACACCCACAGAGCCATTTGTCAGGTAAAATGTACCAGCTGCAACGAAGTGCACCCAAAACTCGTCTCCCTGAATCGTATTGTGGGTATCGTTTACTCCCCCATATCGTCAGAACTTACATAGGTCACCCGCGTGTCTAGGAAGAGCATGAAGTATCCGGCGGCAAACACAGCACTGCCCACTTCGTCTGGAAATGTGGCCTTTGTATGCTCTCTCATCACTTAATGTTGCATGATATTGATGATAGTCTCGCCAGGCAAACGAGAGAGTTCTGCCAAATTCGACACATCATATAAAGTCAGGCCGTACACTTCTGAGAACGGGCAACTCCAGCCGCTGCTGGTCATAGAATGTCGAGGCCTGGAGTTTATTGGCTTCGACCCTAAAGTAAGTAGCTCAGTCCCAGTCCCGTAAACACATCGCCTGACGACGTCGTGCTCAGGGCACTTGGAAATGCGTCGGAACGACTGGCACGCCTTTCAACGATGTGGAATTGGGCTCCGGAAGCGAAGAATGGACAGACTATGATGAAAAGGTCGGATTACACTATTCATTTGCTGTATTCGCTTATATGGTGACAGGCCGCTCTCCCTGTTGGCATCTCCGGCTTCGAAAGCGAGTGGTCAAGAGCGTGATATCATTGATATTCTGTTCCACTCTGGATTGTTGCTATCATACCGTGTCAGATGAGAAGCCATCGATTATATAAATAGTGGTGCGTAGTATGCTAAGCTACAACCGTGAAAAATATTAGGAATATCCTCTTATCGCGCCTAGCTCGCAAAACTATACGAAGCAAAGTGGATCGATCCAAATCTACCAGGGACTTCTAGGGTTTGTCTTCCGGAGATTTCCTCCTCCACCTCGCATCTTTTATTATCTGGAGTCCGGATCTGACCTTCGCCTCCCCAGCACCCACGGCCTCTGATTTCTTTTTCTTCATTTTGGTTATGCGCTCGATTCTGAGGGACAAGCCTCGTGAGATCATTGAGAACCTTCTACATGGGTCCAGCACCTACCCCCAAAGTGCAGCTTCCGCCTTGCTAATCTTCACCTTACTGATATCCACGCCTCGCTCCTGCAGCACCCTGACAAATTTATGAAAGTGCTAGATCAAAGCTTCAGCGAATGAACCTCTTGATGGACCCCCAGGCACCACATACATCAATAGAAGTCCTGTATGATGCGTCAAATTTGGTTTGTCAAAATTAGAGTGATATGGGTGCGAAAGATAGGAGTCACCTGTAATGTCCGGAGAGCGGTGACAAGGTATGAATTTGACCCTGCTTAACGGTAATGAGTCCAGCTGATGTTACAATACCACCAGCCGTAAAGGACGAGTGTTGAAAAGCACCAGTCTCTGGGAAACACGGTTTACTATCAGCTAAACGTTGCATGCGTAATTTTATCTCTGGATCATTACCCTTGATTCCAATGAATATATTGACTGTGCGTTTCCTGCATCAGTCTTCGAATAGTGAAACAATGACTGACAGCGGTGTAGAACACATACAATGCTTGTCCTGGAAAGCCATCAGCTTCGCAGTTACGAAGCGAGGTCATCAACGTACCGAAACATAGATCCATGTATTTCGTTTCACAGTCTTTCTCAGAAGCCTTTCCACCATCCCTCGCGGCGTAAAGATCCTCCGCAAGGTTCTTGTCCAGCGATACCTTCCCTTGGGACCCCCGGCATAATGCATCGCTGCATTCGCCTGCAGCGACGAAGCACTACCCGGGGATGAAGTAGACGATCGGGACCTTAAACGCATAGGTTTCCGGAACCTTCCATCCCTCTCTGGCATATTCATCGGCACAATTCCTTGCCCATTCCCCGCGTCCTTCCAATGACCAGCTGTCGTGTCTACTGGCTGGTTATTCTTAGCCCAGAGAAGCTTCCCGTCCTCGCTTATTTTCACGAGATAATTGAGCCCTACTCATAAGTTGATATCAAGAATTTACTTTCTTGACCATCGAACGGCGTACGTTGCTCTGTCGAAAGGTAGCTTGGGGTGTACATTCAGCACCAGAACCAAGGGATGTAAAAGGGAGCAAACCGACATGATTCTCTGATTTTGGAGGTCAGTGCCATGTGTTTGACAGTATGCAAATATAGCTTGCCAACCTCTCGTTCTAGTTGTTCCCTGGGACACTCGCTCAGCGAGAGATTTTTTCCGCCGCCATGGTCAAGCCTATCCACACAGGTAACGGGTTATCAAGAAGACCGGGCTCGGGCATCAAACACCTACCATCGGAAAAAGTTCTCATGGGTATCGTCTTCCTGCCAACGTTTGTGATAGTACTAATTAACCAACCGTGTTAGCCGAGCAACGGCCGGTCTGTCCTGAAACTATAATAAATATCACCTTCACT
Source organism: Podaxis sp. C-F-101400 (assembly GCA_018524895.1). Lineage (NCBI taxonomy): Eukaryota > Fungi > Basidiomycota > Agaricomycetes > Agaricales > Agaricaceae > Podaxis > Podaxis sp. C-F-101400. Next base: position 54,228 of record JAEUWR010000187.1, on the reverse strand, counting down.
AACACATTCCATCTGTCAACGGTGCTCATTACCACAACTGAGTAGCAAACTCACAATTAGATCCATATCGGTGCTTCCTGAGTAACCCAGCAAACAGCCGCATCATCTGAAGCATGAGCAACCCGCATAATCCATACTTCCAAGTGAGAAGAGAAAGCCGGGAACTCACCCATCAATCAATTCCAACCAGTGCTGCGTATCGAGCTGCTTCACCCCCGCATCTCCAACATTCATCCCCGTCACATCCTTCAACATCTGATTCTGATCTCTCAACCGCCCAACCATATACGCCGCGCGCCGCCACCTCTGTATTGGGGAATTCTTTCCATCAAATGCAGCTTCTCTATCAACCTACGATTCGTCGAACCCCCGTAGTCGTGATGGTCAATGATCGGATGAAATGGAAGCCAGAGAAAGTGGGAGGGTTCCCTCCTCACCTGTAGCTTTGCTTGGATAACTGCATCTGTCCATCGTATTTCGGGGGTTATAAACTCGTCCTTCGCCCTGTTACGCCTTCCTCTCCATAACCGTTGTATCATGGTCGCGGCAGCGACTCTTGCCGAATCAAGGCCATCCGTCGACTCCTTTGGTTTTCTTGATAAAAGGCGATGTATATTCAGATGCGCAACCATTCAGATATATGAAATGGAGAGATGAAGGGGGTATACAAGAGCGAAGATCTCTTGCCCCACACTAACGCTGAAGAATGCCATCGAGGAAATGACGTCACCAGGTCGTTATGGGAGAGCATTAATTGGCTACACGAATTTCGTTACCGTATGTAAGGCTATAAAGCAAAACATGGAATTATGAACCGCGAAGGAGAGGAGGCGTAAGAATGTTGTGGCTAGCAACAAAAATAATGAAACAACCTGCTTGATGAGTGAACTAGTTTTGAATGCAGAAGGGATAGAAGATTGAAGAAGTAAGGCGCATGCCCATGAAGAGAAATTGAGATGAATGGAGCAAAAAGAAAGGGAAAACAGTAGGACAGACTACAAGTGTGAGAGATGGTGTGTGCTAGTAAATGAAAATCCTATGTAAATCCGGTGAATTGCCACCCGGGTGGCAAAGCTAGATACGGGTGCTTTCTGAGTTCTGCAGCGCTTGGCCGCTCCTCGGGGTTGCTAGTGCAAATGTTTGAGCTTGGTATAACAGCGGCATCAACAGCTGGTACTTACATAGCGAAACATTTCTTCCTGAAGTCATCAGCGAGAGGTGACAAGTGCACATCGTCCGGGACCGGCGGTGGCAATTTATTTTGATAAAGCTGAAAAGGGCAAGAAAAAGATTTTGTATATGAGCAAAGGCCATTACAGCCACAACGCCGACACCCTAAGACAGAGGGTACGAACCTTGAACATGACAGCAACCATCTCCTCACCCATCCACGGCCTCATACCAGCCCACATCTCCAAAACGACACAGCCCACACTCCAAATATCGATCTTAAAATTGTACCCCTTCTTCTGCGTATTAATAACTTCGGGCGCCATCCAGAACACTGTACCCTGCATGGCCGTGAATGCGCCTCCAGCTTCGTCGTCGGTCCTCTTCGATATGCCAAAGTCCGAAATTTTGCAAACACCTGACATTTCCACAAGGATGTTATCAGCTTTCAGATCCTAGACACAGCGTGAGTCACTCAATTCTTAGTATCGTTTGAATCCCTACTCACTCGATGCAGAATCCCTCGGTCGTGCAGATACTCAAGACCACTCAGAATCTGGGACGTGAAGGACTTGGTAACATCCTCGCGGAACCTTCCATGCTTATGCAAACAGCTACCGATAGAACCGCCTGGAACGTATTCCAAAAAGCTGTGAAGGAAGGAAAACGCCAGATCAATACCAATCAACATCACCGCAGGCAAGGAAATTTTAGCGCACATGCTCAAGTTATCCGCAGTCTCCTCAAAGCCGAGGTACTGCACAATATTCGGGTGGTCAAGATCCTTCAATGTCTCCGACTCCATCTTCAGGGCTTGCACAACGGTATGTTGCCGCGAATCATACTTGTCACTCGCCGTCTGCGGCAACTCCACTTGCTTAACAGCAATCATCTCTCCTGTCGTCGCGTTCATGGCAAGATACACACGACCGTACGTTCCCTTGCCGATGAGTTCACCACGAACCCATTTGAAAGTAGCTTCAACAAAACAGATCAGCGATGAAACGTCAGTATGAGCATCACAAACAGCACTCACTAGCACCACCAGACGGCGAATCGGGTGACGATGACGAGCCCGAGCTGGTACTGGAAGACTTCGCCTGATGCGTCGTAACCTCCTCCAACTTCCCTCCCCAAAACTTCGTGTTCCTCTTCCTCAGCAACGAATTTGCATATGTCGAGTCAGCCTTCGAAGTCCTATCAATCCTCCTCTTCGCATCCTCCGCTACATATCTGATCGACTTCTTTGCCCTAATCTTCGACTTTTCCCGCTCCTTGTCGACGTTGGGAACAACCGGAGGGGGGGCCACGGGCTCTGTGGAAGTCGGCGACGTTCCGCCTGACGTAGCTTCAATAACTGGTTTGTCCAAGTCGTGGTTGCGGAAATAGTGTTCCAATCGCTCATACACGGCTTCTGGTGGGGGCCGCAATGCCCAACCATCCTTGTCATCGGCGAACGTAGCCGTCGTCGTCGTTCTCTCCCTTTCCTTTTCCCTCTCCCATTCCCTCTCCAACTGTCTTTCTCTCTCCTTTTCTCTCTCCCTCTCGCGCTCCCTCTCCTTCTCTTTCTCTCTTTCTCTCTCTTTCTCCCTCTCACGCATCATTATCTCGGACAATCCACCAGCCTTCGAAGAACTCACACCCGCGTTTGCCCTCAAATTCGAAAGCGACGGCGGCGCCATTAACGTCGCCGTGGACCCAGTCGATGGGTTCGACTTCTCCGCCGACGAAGGCGACTGCCTCGGAGTTTCAATCTGCACCTTCAACTTCGGCTTCTCCTCCAAATGTGGCTGCATTGGTTTCCTAATCCATGTCCCGTTCCCTCCTCCGGCATCCGACGAGTCATCATGGTACATGTCATAAATAGTGCTATTTGTAGCACTCAATGGCGGTGAAGGTACCCTTGATGGAGGCAACGACGCCGCAGTAGTCGTAATTGATATCGTCGTCGGATTGTTGATGCCGTGTGTGGTGGTAGTATCAATGCGAGGTACCACTACTGTGCTTTCCCCGCCGAGGTCCCCCATCAGTTGTATGAGCCTCGAACGTTCGTCCTGCTTAATCGTGTCCTCCGACGACCTATTCGGCACGTACGTCCGCGGCGAGGTGTCGTCCACAATTTTGAAGTCTGGCTCGTCAGCATCCCTCCTCGGACTTTGAGGGGTAACAGGCGAACGAGGCGGTGTCGAATGTGACGTCTCAAATCCACTATTGTACGAGTCCAATGCACGATCTGCCGTGCCTGGTCTTGGCCTTGGTCCCGGAATAATGGGTGGGAGGTGATATGGACGGCTTGGGGACGTTGCACGAGGCGACCGCGCGGACTCATAAGGCTCCAGCGTGGGTCCGTAGGTCGGCGAATGCATTTGTCTTCCATTATGCTTCGAGGGCGAAACAACATGATCACCAGTCGCCGACTGCGGTCTCGGATACGGCTCTGCATTGGTGCTAGTCGACAATGATGTGCTGATAAGCGAGTTTGAATTCGAATACGGCATGTTATTGCGCAAATACGATTGCTGGGGAGACATGCTACTCTCAGGGCCATTGTACTGGGTCGGAGGTGGCCGCGTGTTATTGATAGGCAGCCGGGAGGAGTTCTCATACGACTTGGGCGTGCCGGAGAGGCCGCTCGGCGAGAATGCCAGATGATCCCTTGAAGGCCGACTGACAGGTAGCGCATTCGGCCGGCGCTGGCCACCTGGCTGGAGATTCTGGGGATGCGTGGAACGAAGACTATCCATGCTCTTGGTATTCACCCGCCCAAGGCGGCTGAATGCGGGGTTAGGTTGGGAACCAACTTTGGATTCACCTTTCCATCGCACAAGGAAGTCTTGAGGGACTGGGATGCCGGCAGAACGTTGCGTAGATCGAGCCTCATTAGAGTGCGGAGGAACCGGCGGTGGCTGTGTTCTGGGGGGCGGAGGGATGAGTGGACGAGTGGTGTATGGTGAGGTGGGCCGCGCGCGTGGAGAAGTTTGATTGACTGGTTTTCGCGCCACAGAAGGGGATGTACGGCTGTTATTGTTGCTATTAGGTTCCCCAAATTGTCCAGAGATGGACGATGGGAATGGATCATTATCTCGGCCAGGAGGGGAAATATGTTGCCAATCATCAACGTCTGTCGGCATCCGTTTCCGTTGCCGTGTGTCCTTCATTTGGGCCATTTGAGCAAGCGGGTCTCTTGAAGGTTCCGAACGGAGCGCAGGGCGACTTGTCGTAGGTGGGGGCTGTTGCCGGGCCGCTTTCCACCTTGCTGCTTCCTCAAGCTGTTGCTCGGAAGTGATGAAAGCTTGTTCACGTTCAGCAGCAGCATCAGATCCTGATCGTCCGTGGTTGCGCCGGAAAGGTGGCTGAGGAGGAGGAAGAAACGTGGCGTCATCATTAATAGGGAATTTGGCTCGCGCAGGCGAGAGGGGAGGAGGGGGAGGAGGGGTAGGCAAAATGTGTCCATACTTGTCCGTGAACGTTGGGTGGGCTGACAAGGAGGGAGGAGGAGCAGGTTGCGATGGTGGCGGTGAAAGTGACCGAGGAAGATGCAGCGGTGATTGCGACGGTTGAGGAAGAGTTGACGAGTTATTGAGTCTTCGATGTTGTGGGGACGGTGGTGGGTTGGGATTGCTTATATATGCCTGCTGCGAAGGCCGTAATGTCGAGCGGTGCGACTCTTTCTCCGGGTTATCCAAGTCAGCTTCATAGCCTGTTGCCGACTCGTATGGCTGCTCGCTTGCTGCTGACGAAACACTGCCGTGTCTAGACCTGGGCTTGCGTTTACTCGGTCGGAGTGGCGTGACAGGGTTGTGAGTGGAGAAGACAGGGGGAATATTCGAGAACTGTGGCTGAGGCGGCAGTTGAGGTGGGGAGCGTGGAGATCGTTCGGTTTCCGACAAAGGTGTATGTGTTACAAAAAATTTGAGTGAACCTTTAGAATCACCATGATCTCGACAGAGAGCAAACAATTTTTCGTCAGACAATGATTTGCCCACATTGTAGTCCCCAATCTCTGTCTGGAAGATAGAGAACTGAGCCTGCTCCTCTTCAGTGTATATGTTCAACTTGATTACCCGTGAGTACATCACGCTAGCAACCGAAAAGAACAGTCAACTCACTTTCGAAAATATACACTCCCTGATAACAGCGGGGTCCGGAGCATTACTAACGTCTACCGTGACAAATCGTTCCGAATCGGATGTGACTACAATGAGGACCCGCTCTCCAACAGGTGTGTAAGAGCTGTTACTCGAAGGCGAGGCATATGAATCGGGGGTGGACACTGTGGGAGACTTTGGCATGTTCAGTAATCAACAGGTACCGATAAACTCTGAGGTGCAGAACGCACAGTTTTGGGCCTTCTGGCGGTAGCATCGATTTGTCGCGGTCCACGGGAGCCAAAGGCGGGTTTGGCGGGTGGGAGATGTTTCCCCACCCGGGCGGTCGAGGGCTGTGGAACATCTATAACGCCCCGATCACTCGCTGACGACGATATGATCATTTCCGGGGTTGAACTCGTCCCTCCAGTGAGGTCAACAGGGGGTATGGGCACGGCGGGCGTGCTTGGTGGCGGGGTTGACTCTTCGGCGGCAGGCGAGCTCGTGCTGGAGGGCGAGGATAGCGGGGGATGAGATGTCTGGTACTGCGTATTGTTTGGTGGGAAATTTGTGGTGAGAATTGGAGGTTGTGGGTAGGACTGAGAAGGCTTGAAGGAACCATAGTCTGGAACGTCTGGAGGCGAGGGGCGTCTGTGTGGAGGGTAACTAGGCCGGCCGTTCAAGACCCTGCGGCGATCGTCGTCACTGTCCTCGTCTGATCCTGAGCCGGGATTGGCAACATATAGGACTCTGCGTGTCCTGTGGCCGCGTTGGTCTTCGGACATGTGGGGAGTTGCAGGCGGAACGGGAGGGAAGGGGTTGGCGCTGAAGGAGACAGCGAGTGGTTGCTGTCGTGACGGATGGGAGCAGTGGGAGCAGTGGTAGTCAGCAGGGCAACAGTAGTTTAGGTAGAGGAGGAGGAGGGACGGGGATGGAGGAGTGGTTGGGGGAGAGAACGGCTTGAAAGACGAGACCCAGGAGCGCAAGTCTGGTCCAAAATGAGAAGAAGTGAATATGGAGGGATGATTGCTGACTAAGCGTGCATCGTGGATGAGAGGGGCGGATTACTTGTGAATGAGTTAGCTAAGAACAATCGATTCGAACCACGTTGCAGTTATCTATATTACACTTATCTATCCTACATCATTAATTATTTCCCATCTTCAACCAGCGTCCCCTCCTGCACGTTCAGCTGCAAACACGTTCAGGTGTCTCCACGACATCGGCCCAGCACTACACTTACCTTCGGAAACTCGGCCTTTTCCTCCAGCAACGAGTCCCCCCAGCAGAGCAGCTTCAGCAACCCCACCAACTTCACCTCCTTACCCTGGCTCAGGCTCTCAAGGATTGCTGCGTTCACCTCCCCTGCCGTCTTCAGCCGCTGCGCAGGTGACAAAAGGTCACCAATCGCCGCCGGCGGATTCGCGACAGAGTCGAACGCCAGCAATGCCATCGTCCGCTCCAACTCGGCTAAAAACTCAGGATTCTCCTCTCCACGAGGTGCCAGCTCGTCTTGAGCAAACTGTAGAGCGTCGGCTATTCTACCCTGACGTATATATTCAATAAGCTTTTGCTGCTGGAGGCGGAAATAAAGTGCCGGATTTGTATCAAGTATCTGTCAGACATTGATGTCAATCTCTGTATCCAAGGCCACAAGATAAAAAAAGGACAGCGGAGGAGCCACGCCGATTGAGGATCATGTTGAAGACTGAAGTTTTGGTTATTCTCAGCAACAACCCCAAAGGGTCTAAGAGTGGTGCATGAAGAAGGTTTAATCCTTTCCGTCCTCGTGTGTCCCCCCCGTTCAGGAAAAGAAAATAACTACTCACCTCGGGGTTGAGGTCATTGACACGAGTAATCGCGTCTTCCACGTCGCCGCGTTGAAGTGCCTCACGTATGTCCATGCGGCTCTCGATGCTTTCAAAGTCCATGGGCGGCGTCAGCCCAGCCTCTTGGCTGAACTCTTCCGCAGCCGACTTGTACCCCTCGATGACGAGATAGTCCATAACCAGTCGGTTCAAGTCCCTGTCAATAGCCGGAAGATCATCAGCACCAAGCTTGAACGCAATCCACAAGGTAAGGCAAGGGGGCAGAAACTAAGGGTGGATCAGATAATACATGCAAATTTTTGACTCTTCAACGAAAGTTTCTCGGAGAGATTCCCAATATTTTGTTTCATCCGATGACCAAGGCGAAAGAGAACCCGACTTACTCTTTGGTCACTTTGACCTCACGCAGGCGCTTCTCCCATTCATCCTTCCTGATCAAGGGTTTCGGTGGCTATACGAGAAAACATTCGTGAGCGATTGACACGGTATTGATAAGGAAACAAGAACACGAACCATTGAGAAAAAAAAAATTCAAGGCGCTGGGCGAAATATAAGGAGTGGAGGGGCAGGGTTTAGGGCAGGCTGGGGTCAGAGCTGTTGGGGAAGGCTGTTAAGGGGGCAGACCCGAACTCGCCAATCCGGCAATCTCGTGGCAAAGTCATATTACGCTCACATGACACCATGTAAGTATTTTAATCCTTTGTGACTTTGGAAGTTAGAACTGTGGGGCACGAAGATAACAACACATCATCCCACTTCGGTAATTAAGCGACGCAAGCGGGCATGGGAGAAGAGATGGGATCTCAGTTGAGGTGTAAATGATTTTACAAAACTGCTACTTAAACCAGAAAATTATCAATAGAAAATGTGATATTATTTCTCAATTCCCAGTCTCGTTGCCATTCATTAATCTGCTTCATTAACCCTGCCCACTGCTCCTCGGTCTCAACTCCCTTGAGCCACTGGTCAGCCAAGCCAAGTTCCTCGATCCTAAGCCATCCCCTCCGGAGATAGTCGTACTTCAACACCTCTCTGCGCCACAATTCAACATACCGCCTTCCATGATCGTATATTAATCCCTAAAATAAAAATCCAGCGGTCAGAAATACCAGCAAATCAACAGATGTACAGACATCTCCTAAAGAACGCGTCAAACCTCACCTTCTTTTTCAAGAACTCCACAAGATCATCCTGATAATCACTTTGTGTTCCCTGGACAAGCCGATGACCAAGGACATACGGATCAAATCCCCTCCTGCTAACTTCCCCCTCCTGTTCATCCAACTCCCTTAATAGATCTTCCTTCTGTGGCAGCACATGGTCCCCATGTTTAATCAAGTGTAAAACGTACAAACTCTGCGCAATATCTGACGGGCAATTCGCAATTCCCATCGGAATGCCAACAAACGCCAAAGCTGTCACTGGCAAATCCGCCAGAATCGGGAAGATGTGTTTGTACAATGGAAACAAGTACTTCAGGTTCGTCGTAAGGCGCTCAGGGGACCGGGAAGACGGGGATTTGGCTCGAGGGTCAACCTTGACAAGACCGGTTTCCTCAAGGAATGGTTTGCGAATTTGATACCCTGTCCCAAGGATAACTGTATCCACAGTTTGCAGTGTAGTACCATCAACGAAGTGAATCGCATCCTTCGAGAAATGTGATATTTCAGAGACTAACTCCGTTCCAGGGATAGGGTCCACAGGATGACGAACAGAAACATACGTCTAGACAACACCATGCTTCGATCAGTCGTAATACCACACGACAGGACCAGCACCCACACACCTTCTTGGCGAAATCCACAACCTGTTTCGCGATGTCTCCCCCACTCGCGCCAGCACCGACGATCAACAGTACCTTCCCCGAATACTTCTCCGGGTTTCTATACCAAATCGCATGCGTAATTTCCCGTTTATGTCGTTGATCCGAGCCATGCGCAAGCCACTCCTCCTCGCTTGGCCAATGTATAACATTAGGGATGTGATGATTCCCTGAGGCCACCACGAGATGATCAAAGAATTCGGACTTTACTACGCCACCACCAACGGCATCAACAAAAGTGACATTCCATTGGCCCCTGGAACTCGTGGATGCCGTCCGCGGCTTAACGTCTCGAGCTGGTACATTTCCGCGTTCATGGCTTTCAGTCCTCCTGGCATTCGCGTTATGTGATGTTGATGTTGATTCAGGCGTGTCCCTATGGTCAGAGCGCCACTCGGTACTAAGAACCGAATGGTTAAACCGGATATAAGGCCTTAGGTGATAATGCTTCGCGTAAGCGCGATGGTATTCCAGAATATGTTCGTGATGAGGGTATAGAGGTGTTCCTGGTGGGAAGACAAAGTTTGGGTAGGTCATTGCTGGGATCGGTGTGTTGGTGCGAAGACGCGTGTATAGTGGTGTTTCTGGAAGGTCTGGTGGTGTAAGGTTTCTGGGATCCGGCAGCCTGTGGCACACCATGAAGCAGTTGGTGAGTCTATCAGCAGGTGGAGGAGTGTTGGTGGTGGATGCAATAGAAGACGTACCAAATGCCTCCGACGTCTTCTCGTTCTTCGAAAAGTACAATGTTCCAGTCAAGGCTGTCTTGTTCAGAGATGTCAAGTGCCGTTTTGAGGACCGCAAGACCGGCACTTCCGGCCCCTATGATCGCGATAGACTTCGGTTGGGCTGCGGAATGTGCGTGGATGCTTGTTGGGGGTGTACTAGGTCCCCAGTTTGGAGGCAGGAAGTACGAAAGCAGAGAGAGTACAGCAGCTGGTCCAGGGAAAATCATCTTCGCGCGCAGATTGGTTGCGTTCAAGCTTCGGAATGCGTGATAAATACATCCGCGAGTCTGTATGTGTCAGCGTGGATATGTTGCTTGAGTGCAATACCTAGCCCAGATGGCGTGCTTTTTCCCCAGACGACTGTCACAGACTCCATGGCTGATCGGGTTTGGCAAGGCAGTGATTTGCGATTGGGGGATTGCTGATAATGGGTTGTCAGAAGCCAGACGACGTGCAGTTGGTCGAGTTTTAAATGGGAGGGCGCACTAAGAGAAGGCAGTGCTTAGTTGCGATTGCCCTCCATAGTCCGAGTAGGCTGCGCCACTGTAGTCTGTCTTGCCTTCCAGGTTCATGCGTCCTACGTCCCTAACAACCGTTAGTAATCGACAATGACAATTGGATTGCTCCAAAGTTCGAATTGTTGCGCAACCATCTCATGGAGGGTCCGAAAGAGGTGTCGAAATCAAGTAGCATTTATACTTTAGATACAATGCCGCCCGATTTTATCATATCGAAGAAGTCGTCCTTGCCCACCGTCTCTGCACCGGTTGTCAATAGATCGTTCATGGAGAAAAACACGCAACGTACGCTCTTTCTCCCTCCCAATAATATTGTCCTTGTTTTTCCCCTTCGCCTTTCCCTTCTTGTCGAAAGCTGGTGCAGGTAGTGTAGGCTTGCCTGAACCTCGTCCTGCTTTTGTTTCTTCGGCGGCTGCGGCTGCATTCGCATGGGATTGCTGAATAGCATTGAAAAGCTTTACCACTGGAAATGTCAGAGTGAATACGCCGAATGAAATAAACTAGGTAAGGTGGACGAACCGCCCCGCTGAGCAACTTTTCGTAAAGCCCGCTCACTCTCGCCTCCCCAACCACCTATCACATCTCGCATGCGTCCTCTATCTTCCTGCTCCTTCTTCTCCACCTGCAACACCTTCCTCGCTCGTTTCTCCAACTTTTCGTCATTCCGTTTCCGTGCGATTGACGGTTTTAGTGATAGTGGTAGCGTTGAGGGTGTATCCGTGCTCAGTAGTGACTGTAGTGTAGCACCGAAATTTGAGGGAGCGGTCGCTCTGATTTTCCGTTTTGAAGTGTACTTTGATTTTGGTTTTTTAAGTTCGTCAATGGCATCGTCTGTATCCAGCTCAGACGGCTCATCCTCCGAGAGGCCGTCTGAAGAAACGCCTTCGTCCATTTCCAAGTCATCCAGGTCTTGCTCGGAGGACATGTTCTCATCTTCATCATCATGTTTCTGTTGCGCAGACTCGTCGAGTTTTTGTCGTTTTGCGGGAGGCATATTTGTGGAGATGGGAGGTAGGGCCGAAAAAGGCAGGGATGTAAATCAATTGATGGTGGAAATTGAGGCTGCAATTTCAGCCAATTGACGACGAATCATCCGCTCAGCAACCGCTCCTCATCCACTCGCAACCTCACACGCCAACTAGCTCAACCTTTCTCTTCCAGATCACGTCCTATTTCATCCTCCTTCTCTTCGCTGCGCGAGATCGTCCTCTACCCTCACTTTTGCCCAGTCTCTAACTCGCTCTTGACAGCCTACACCCAAAGCCACTGTTGAATGTTTCCTCTATCAAGCTAATCAACCAGTGATCAACACATGACGACCACAACGCCCGTTCCACCAGCATCCATAAACTTCAACTCTCTCGACCTCACTCCTGAACCAGATCTCCATCCCCTCTACCCAACCCCTGCCCAAATCTCCAGTCTCCTAAGTGTCCATTCAGGCCTCTCACCCTCCGAAAAATCGGAGCTCGTGGCCCACTGCGCTTCGCGCGCATGCGTCTTTGGGGATCTCACCCTGCTGCAACACCTCCTCACGGACCCTCAAGCACAGGCACACCTTGACTTGAGTGTACGCGATGAAGACGGTCTGGGGCTTGTCAGTTTGGCCATACAGGGGTTTGGTGGCGATAGCGATCGGGATATTGAACGGGAAGAGTGTGTCAGACTGTTGGTTGCTCAGGGCGCCGATATGCAGCCTGATAATGGTTCGTCGACTTTGCCTGCTTGCTAGGATATCTCAGGGCTGAGGTCAAATCGTTCATGATAGCCGGGTGGACACCTCTACATCATGCCGCGTTGCTTTCACCACCGACTCTTATTTCGTATCTGATGACCCATGGTTGTTCGCCGTTCGCATTGACGAAACGGAATCTGACGCCTTTGGATATCGTGACTGCGCACTCGATAGTGCCTGGCAGAGAAGATATCGCACTTCTGCTTGAGGAAGCTATGAGGAGTGAAGGTTGGGAGGGAAGTCGAATGGATCAGAGACGAAGGCAGGTTGACCAACAACAGAAACGTCGCGGGCGACGGAAAGAACTACGCGAAGATGTGGCCAAGGTTCTTGGTGTACATCCAAATTGGTGGGGGCAAGAACCAGAATTTCCTTCATCGGATTCGGATACCTCGGACGACGAGAGCGATGACCCCGACAATGATGAGATATACGTGAGTGATTTGATTTATCTTCTTCGGCGTCATGACCGTCTGATTCTCCAGCCCAAAGACACCGCCATTAGACTATTCATCCATGCTTGTCTTTTCTCCGGCTACATTACCCCAGATGCTTGAGTCACTCATTACGAACTATCCACCCTCGTTAAAGGATGCCACACCAGCCAACTCACTCTACATGTTGACACGATTTGCTTGCTTGGCTTGCGACCATACGTGGCTGGAGGAGCTAATTTTATCGGCCACTGACGCAATTGAAGAAGCCTTCTACGTGAGTTCTTGACCTTCTCTCATGGAACTTTAGTTCATTGATTAATTTCCCAGAGCCGAGCGGAAGACCTCACCTGTCTCGTCTTTTGGCTATACAACACAACCCTATGGCTACACTTTATCCAATGCGATAACGCCATAAATCAGACCTGCGACTTCATGGGATCGTTTGACATTATTGAAGAGGTCATCAATTCCGTCTTCGGTAGGGTTTCCTCTTATCATCATTAAGATTAGGCTCAACTATTTGCCATAAGTCTTTATCATCAGGTTTGGTGAACGACGAATAGACCAAATTCTCGACAGCACTCTTCTCGAATTCTCCCCCTCCTCGGACCTCGACTCGGTCCAATTTGAATCCGAATGGTCCTTTATTCGCTCACTTACCGGACGTAAAAAGGGCACCAACACTAACACAAATCGCTCGATCGCGTCTGCAACGGCACCTTCAACTCCTGGGCGACCACTCTCGCCAACCCAGAAAAGGTTTTCGTCTCTACGACAGGGCTTTTCGAAGAAGTCACAGCCTTCCACTCCACTTTACGCATTGTTTTCGGATACGGCATCAGCGGCACCGCAAGTACCGTCGCCAATGGATTTAACTGCATTCTTGTCCGCGCTGCATTCGTTTTTGGTGATGTCGGATGTGAACCCGGCGTTGATAACGCAACTGTGGTCCCAGGTGTTTTACTGGACTGCTTGTGAGTCTATATAAAACTTATTACGTTCGTATCCTGACGTTTTGGTGGCTATGTAGGCGAAACATTTAACCGGATTATTACTCGCAGGAAGTACCTCTGCAGATCGAGAGCTGTGCAGATCAACCTGAACTTGTCTGTGTTGGAAGACTGGATTGCTGAGGTTGGGTTACCAAATGGAATCTTGACCCATTTTGCACCAGTGAGAGATTTGCTGAATTGGCTGCAGGTATGTATATGACTCGCGGAGTGGTTTCCGGTGTGAATGTTGCTAATGTTGTTGGTACAGTGCCTATCTTCTATCACGGAGTTTCCTGATCTTGTGGCGACGATTCAGTCGATGAGAGGAATCAATCCGTTGCAGGTACGTTTGTTGGATGATGGATACTTGATTAATGAACTGATGTTATGAAACTAGATGCGCCGGGCGGTCCGGGATTACAAGTATGAAGTTAATGAAGGCCGTATGACGGATGAATGCATACAATATTTGACGCAACTGCAAAAGGACTGGGAGAGGCATCGTGTCAAGATGGGAGTGGAAGCTATGCGCAAGGAGGCAAGTCCCATCACTGTCAGCATATTAAAGCTGCAAAACTGAAGGATGTTGACATGACAGTTCAAGGAACGAGAAGGCGATCGCGAGAGCATTTCATCACTCCAAGTCGAAGGCGACCAATCATTCTCTTCGACCACTACCAATGGAATATCCGAAGCACTCAACCCGCAGCTTAGTATCGACCTCCTTTTTGACAAGACGAAAGACAAGTCCATCTGGGAGCCTATCAAGCCATCAGAACCTCTCGGTGAACTGCTCGATTCGAGATACATGATTCCACTACTGTTCCCGTCGGACCCTCGTCTACTGGCTGCGTTGCCAAAGAAATTAAATTCAAGTACATCGGCAAACGGTCATTCGGATTATTCATCGAGAAAGAGTATGGATAGTCAGAGAAGTTCCAGTCGCCTCAGTCATACTCGGAGCCAGGAGGAAAGTGGTGGGATTATGTCCTGGCGGTGTCGTAATCGCAAAATTCGGGAAGTGGGTGTTGGTGCGTTGCAAAGGATCGATGGTGTGGTTTCTGCTGCTAGGTGGGGGAGACCTGTGGATCCGAGGTTTACGGATGATGATGATGAGGGTGAGGAAGTTGGGAATGAGGGACAGGGGAGCAGGGAAAAGACGTTGCACCCGTCGTATTCGGCGGACGATTTGCATAGAGTTGTTGAGGAGGAGGAGACGATGAGGATTAATACGCAGTTGACGCCGCTTACGAGGAAGCCGTCTGCGCATGGGGGGAGGAGGGGGAGGCAGAGTGTGGGTGAGATAACGCCTGCGGAGAGGAGGCATGAGTTGTAGTCGTGTATTGGAGAGTCGGGAATGGATATTGCTGTTTTGATGGTATGCTTGGCATGTATCAGTACATATCGCACTGCTATTGGTTTTGCTTAATGTTGCTGTTATTATTCTCACATGTCGACGTAACTTTGTTCGTTGCGCACGGTCTATGATATTTTGCTCGGGTTACGGGTTATTTCAGGTAGGAACGTACATACGAACATCCACGCTGTGAAAATGACTGTTAAATCACTGTTGGTGGCTGAGCTGGCTCTGGGAGGCGTGATGATTGAATCGTCGCCGCTACAAGCTGTGAGAAGAAAGTGGAAAAGAAGGGAGCCAAGAAGAAAGACACGGCCATTGTGTGGTGTGGCGGTGCGTCGAGAAGCAGGGTTGTCTTGGGGCCGCTGCGGAGTCTCCACCCAAAGCGTCCCATCAGCGGCCATGACAAGGCGTGCTCGCACTTAACTACATAAGGCTATTCCTCACCTTCAGACTTGAACTCCTTCCATCACACACCTCAGACCAGTTGCACTCGCAACCACTTCTACAGTTGCCAAGTAGTGGTACTTACCAACTCTCTGAGATGGCCAGCCACTATCGCGACGATCAATATTCGGACCCTTTCACCGACCGACCCGGCCATCATGATCCCAATGCTAATGGATACTCCAACGGCGCTGGCTTTTCTTTTTCTCAACCAGACTACCACTCGTCTTCGTACTCTCCCCCGATGGCGAACCCAAAAGAAGGCGACTTGATTTCAACAGTACAAAGCGACTACGTACAGAGGAGACAATCCAACCCTTACAGCGTGCATTCCAAGAGCCCATCCATGGACAAGGATGGTAGCAACCAAGGTGCGGCGGCGGAATTCTACAACAGTGGCAAATCGGGGAGTGGCAACAACTCGGATTTCTTGAATGCTGGTCCTGGCGCGGGCGCTTCAAAGGATCGGCTGAGCCAGGTTAGTGAGGAAGATGATTATGGGCTCGGTAAGCACGGGTATTTTCCGAGCTTGAGTTATGGGAGTGGTGGGTATGCTGCTGGGGATCCGGACAAGACGAAGCCATTGGACGATGCGCAGGGCGCGTCGTTGGTTAGGAATGCGGCTGTGCCCGGGCGCAGTGGGCTTCATGATTTGGGTGTGTATTCCTTTTTGTGATTAATGAGGGATTTGTTGGCAGGGTGATTGATTGGCGGTTATAGAGTATGCGGAGCCGTTAGATAAGAACGACAAGGGGAATGCGTTTACCAAGTTTTTGGCTAGTGGGAAGTACCCTCTAGAGCAGAGGATTGAGAATAAGAAGAGGGGTATTGGGAGGCAGACGTATCCTTTTGTTGGTACGTTTCGTCAGGGGCTTTGTTGGTCCACCATTTGCTGATTTGGATGGGTTTAGTGTGGGCGCTGACGATAGCGATGATTGGAGTCTTCATCTGGGAATTGATTCTGAATGCCAGAGAGCAAGGGAGTCCGATATCGTTGAAGGTACGTCCAACCTCTTACGGCCGATCGTAAGTGACACGTCGTTGATATCGGGTTGGATGACTAGCCGGTGGTTAACCCGATGTTGGGCCCCTCGTCGACGGCACTCATTAACCTCGGAGCACGCTTCCCACCATGTATGAAAGCAGTAGCTGATGTACCGACGTCGACGAACATGGCCTGTACGTATACGCATTCGGGATTCAAGTTCAGACGCGATGCTCACACACTCTATTCAGGTATGAACAATACTGCCAACCCACCAGACCCTAACCGGATATGTTCCTTGGAAGAGATTTGTGGCTTCGGAGGCTTCAACGGGAAGGAACCTAACCAGTGGTTCCGGTGCGCATTCGTTCATCCATCGACGGTTGCATGCGTAACTGACAACATGACAGTTTCATCACGCCCATCTTCTTGCACGCAGGAATAATCCACCTTCTCCTTAACATGCTCGCACAATATACCTTGTCTGCGCAGATCGAACGAGAAATGGGTTCGGGAGGGTTCATCATCACCTATTTCGCCGCTGGTATTTTTGGGTGCGTTCACCAGCGAGCGTCAGCCTTTTAGGGGTACCGCGACTGAAACCTTGTGTTATTCATAGAAATGTCCTCGGTGGCAACTTTTCGTTGGTTGGTGTCCCATCTGTGGGTGCCAGTGGAGCGATCTTTGGAACTGTTGCGGTACGCCTTTTGGTTGCCTTGTATGGAGATCGAGAAACTGATATGGTTTTGCAGGTGACCTGGGTGGATCTGTTCGCCCACTGGAAGTATCACTACCGACCCGTGAGAAGGGTGAATGGCTTTTGTTTCTCTCCCCTTGATCCGGACTTACCGTTGTCCAGCTTGTTTTCATGACCATTGAACTCCTTATTGGGATTGCAATTGGCTACATTCCTTGTAAGTCATCATTCGTTGTCCTATGATGGCTTGCTAACCCGTGATGTACAGATGTCGACAACTTCGGTTAGTGTATCTGGCCTTTGGCTCAATTGCACATGCTAACCGGGTACTTTTAGCCCACATTGGTGGGTTTGTCATGGGTCTCCTCGTTGGAACTGTTTTCTACCCTGTGATTAGCGTAACAAAGCGCCATCGCCTCATCACTTGGAGTTTCAAAATTGCTGCCCTCCCTCTGGCAATCATTCTCTTTGTCGTGCTCACCCGGAACTTCTACACGAATGACCCTTATGCGGGTATGTTCTTGTACCGTTCTAATCTTTCCTTGACACTTGACTGATTCGTTTAGCTTGTTCTGGTTGTCGATACCTCTCGTGCTTCCCCACTGCCGCCAACAACCACTGCAAAGGGTGCGTACCCTTGTCTGTTTCCGTCTTGCTTCAACTCACATACTGACATATTCTTCTTCAGAACTGGTACGCAGACGAGCCCTGTTTCTATCGTCTCCACTAACCAAGCGTTTTCCAGGCTTGACTACCTTCACGACGACTACGAACTGATCTTTTCTAGTGCGCTGCAGTTCTTGGTGCTCGTTACAGCCTTGCATTATCCATGGACCCTTGACTGGACAATTACTGTTCTTCTTGCATATTGTACATCCTGTATCATTCGTTTCTGTAATGAACGGACTTTTTTCATCTCAATACTTTTGACCGTGGCAAGCACTCTGTTAAACCGTTCAGTTTACTGGGATAGGACAGCATTGAGCTGAGCTATGTTTAGACGGTTGCTGCCCTTTGAATTTAAACGTCACGTGGAAACTATGAGAGGACACGGTTAATTATTTGGGGTGCTCTCAGCTGTTTCTGCTGCTCGTCCACGACATCTCATGTCCTAACTGTTCTCCTGCTGTTTCATGTTCATTCGTTCAAACACACTGCTGGATATATCTCTAGTCATCTGCAGCTTATCAAGCCCGGGGGGCTCGTGCCACGCCTCGCCCTCCACTCGACCACCCTCCCGTACCGTTCGTCTTCTCAGATTTACTCCGAATGTCACCTTCACGGCCACCAAGTTTTGTGTTGAATCCCTCATGGCCTCACTATCTTGGAGTCCTTGCGCTATGCCTTGCTGCAATCCTCGGGCTGCTGCGGACAACACTATTTGGTTCGTTAGGAGGCTCTTGATTTTTGAGATGTGGGATCACTGACACCACCCCTCTGCCGAAAGATTGGCTAGACCCTATGCACTGTCATGCTCTTCTCAACACCGGCACATGGTTAGACGAGAATTGGAAGAACTGGCAACCTGACGGTACGCGGTCTTAACCCTGGCACATACGTACTTTACTCAATTCAATTACGCATTCCTGAAATTCTCCAGGGTGCATGCTCCACACTTACACGCCCAAAGATTCTGAAAAATGTCTACATTCACGAGACGTCATCTTTATTGGCGATTCCATTACCCGGAAGCTCTTTTTCCAATTCGCCAACATCCTCGACCCGGATCTTCCACTTGCCCCTGCGAACGATAACCAGAAACATTTAGACCACAAATTGCACTCGTCCGAGGGCACGGAATTATCGTTCTTTTGGGATCCGTTCCTCAATAGTAGTCATACTATCGACCTTCTTGCTTCCTCCCATGACGCCTCTACAAAAGCTAAACGTCCAGCACTTCTTGTGCTTGGGTCGGGTCTTTGGTATCTGCGTTATGCGAATACTTCGGGTGGCGTATCAGCGTGGCGAGCTAACATGGCGCACTGCGTCTCGACGATCATGCAGCAACCAATCTGGCCAGCGGACTTGACGGTTTTACTCCCGGTTGAACGTGTCATTCCCTCCAAGCTCACACCCGACCGCCTGGCAACGATGCATCCATCTGATATCGATGCCATGAATTCCGACTTGTATCAACGCGTGTACTCTGCTGCTAATGGACTTGAGACGGTCTGGATTGGGAATGAACAACCGACGGTGTCGCCTATCGCCATTCCGCGAGTGTTCAACGAGATGTTGGATGCTTCGCAGACGGAGGATGGATTGCATTTCAATGATGGGGTTGTTAGAGCCCAAGCGAATATTTTGCTGAACTTGAGATGCAATAATGCGTTGCCTAAGGTTTACCCACTCAATAAGACGTGCTGTAATCGGTATCCTGTGCCTTCGCTCGTGCATGCGTTTGTGCTGTTCTTGGTGTTGGTGTGGGGGCCGTATACCTGGTTTAGCGTACGCAAGTCAGGTACGAATTTTTGCTTCATCTGGACTCGGGGAGATTCTGATCGAGTGTAATGTTTCGACGTTAATTAGGTTCGGGAATTCGAGATATCATCACGTCCTTCCTAGGAGAGAACGAGATCCCTGCGCTCGTGTTAAGTGCAGGGGCATTCCTCATTTACGTCGCAGATCGGACAGGTCTTTGGCTTAAGGAACAGAAACAATTCGACCCTTGGGCCTTTGCTTTCCTTTCTGTTGTGTGTTTGGCGTCTGGCCTCCTCACGCTCAGAAGAGGGGATAAGGATTTGGGGTTCTTGAATCGAGATCAGACGGATGAATGGAAAGGCTGGATGCAGCGTCAGTAAATTTCCAAGTCTGCGCAATTAATCCATTAATCTGACTTGAATCTCTGGCAGTCGCGATTCTCGTCTATCACTACTTTGGTGCTTCGAAGATTTCAGGCATCTACAATCCCGTTCGCGTGCTGGTCGCATCCTACCTTTTCATGACTGGCTATGGTCATACCACTTTCTATCTGCGGAAGGCTGATTTCTCCTTCGTGCGAGTCGCCCAGGTGTGTACTTGGAAGTTCTACTTCTCTTCATATCAAATTTTCCTTCTTACTGCTTTACTGACTCAACACACAGATCATGGTCCGATTGAATCTCCTGACAGTGCTTCTGGCCTACACAATGAACACTGATTACATGTTCTACTACTTCGCACCTCTGGTCTCGATGTGGTACCTCATCATCTATGCCACGCTCTTCTTTGGTTCGCAATACAATGAGCGCATGACCTTCCTGCTGTGCAAGATCTTCCTCTCTGCGTCCCTTGTCACATGTTTCTTCAAGGCCAGGTGGCCACTCGAAATGCTATTTGGGGTGTTGAAGGACATTTTCAATATCCGGTGGTCGGCACGGGAGTGGACGTTCCGAGTCACACTAGATCTTTGGATCGTATACATTGGGATGCTCGCTGCCTTGGCTGCTATCAAAATACGCGAGTATAGGCTTACAGACCACCCAAAGTGGCAAGTAGCTGTCAAAACCGCCGCTGCAGTGTCTGTTCTCGTACTCGTGTGGTTCTTCGCATTCGAGTTGATGCAGGAGAGCAAGTTCACGTATAACGATTGGCACCCATACGTCTCGCCTCTACCAGTTTTGGCGTTTGTGGTGCTGAGGAACGCAAATGCGACGCTGCGCTCGGCCTCTTCGAGGGCGTTTATGTTCGTAGGCAAGTGTTCGTTGGAGTTGTTCATTATGCAGTATCATTTTTGGCTGGCGGGGGATACGAAGGGTGTGTTGTTGGTTGTTCCTGGGACGAAGTGGAGACCAATCAACTTTGTGTTGACGAGTTTTATCTTTGTGTACCTTTGCCATCGAGTTGCGAATGCGACTGGCGAGGTGACGAAGATTGTGTGTAGGGAGCCACAGAGCTTGCCCATTGTGCAGGTGAATGGGGTGCCTGTGGGGTCGCTCGCGCCACCGACTTCGGGTCGAGGGGGTCGTGCTGCTGACGGGGGTGGTGAGGCGGAGTCGATCCCTCTGATGCCCTCGGATGCGGAGTCCGCGAGGAAGGGTATGGATGGGAATCCGCTGCCTCCTGAGCCGGATACGCCCGTTCGACCAACACCGGGGAGGAGGTGGGTGGACAGACTGGCGGATGGGCCGTCACCGACAGGTCCAAGACCCCCGGTGCGCTTGGACAAACTGGTGGGCAAGATGAACTGGGTGTGGGGGTTGGAGGGAAAGACTGCAATCTTTTTGTGTTGTTTATGGGCTCTGAACGTTCTATGGACTTATCCGGAGTAGATAATTGGACAACGGACGATGGAAGAGTTTTTTATTGTTTCTTTGGTTAGATGTAGTATACAACGCAATATTGCTAATGGATGTTCCTGTGTCAAGGTAATGCATATTAGAACAGTGAAGGAAGACGGGTGGAAGAGGAAGCGGGTTAAGAGGACCCAGGGAATCATATGGTTGAAGACATTGTGAAATGGCTAGTGTCATCAAGGAGTCAAGAACACTCGGTATCAAGATGAAGTGTAATCTTGTGGGTCGAAGCGATAGGGGCGAACAAGTACCTGGAAGACAAAAGGTGAGCATCGATGGTTTAATATCGAACAGGTGTCAATGAGAGATCAGTATTAGCATGGTATTGCTCATCAACGTTTGTCCTTTAGACACCGTCAGGGCTTGACTTCTAGATGTATGCATCCTTTCGGGGATCCAGCAAGAAAATTGATACCCACCTAATGATGCAGATAACCAAAAAGCTTGTGAAATCCTAGCGATAGAACGTTAGAAAAAGCAGTCTACGTCAAGAGACAGAAAGCGTCAGAAATTTGGGTATATGAATAGAATTCATGAGCCGCAGCTTCGAAGTAGCGATTCATTTGTCTCTTCATACGCGCAAAAGCTAGCAACACACTCACCCGTGGACCGACAGAAGATAAGACCAAGGACGGAAAATCAACGAACAGAAAAAATGCATGAATTTGAAGATCGGAAGTTTAGGGCCGGCCATCCCTGATTAATTTATTTCTGGGTAAGCACGCACCGTGACGCGGCTTCCAGAGGAGAGGAGATTGATTACATAATTTGAGGGTTCACGGTTGCGTAGAGGCATTAAGCGTCTGGCTCTTTGACTCCTCCCGCATCCCCTGGTTCCCTTTTACCATCGTCCCGGCCTCTCCTCCGCAAGTATGGCCAACGTTCTGCATCACCACATCGAATTTGCTCCTAGACCGGTTGCCCACGCACCCTCACCATTTGGATTCGGCTTTGGCTTAGGCCAGAGCTCGATGCCTGGAGTTGTATCCTCGGGGTGGCCAGCAGCGCCCACGCCGGGCCATACAAACCCCCAGGCTTTTCACCAGTTGGCCTTTTCGCTGAATCAAGCAGCAGTGACTGCCTCTCCATCGCATAAATCGAATAAACGGCGGCTTGAAGTGGACGACGAAGATTCTGCTACCTCCGGAAAAGCCTCGGTAAATCGCGACGAGTCGATGGATCGTAGTCCAACACCTGAACGACCAAAGCGGGCAGCACCAAAACGGGCGAGGATCGCACCTGCGGATGTCGGGACGAAGGAACAAACTGCTGCGAAGGAAAATAAGCCGTCTACATCGGAGGAGGATGAAGTGGATGTGGGGGTCCTTTTAGGTATGTCTTGATGACTTTTTTTGCCGCAAATTTTGCCTAATCTTTTTCTTTCATGCATATAGCGAGTCTACCGCCACAAGCACTTTTACCACTGCTAACCTCACTGCTTAAAGCACACCCATCATTGAAATCAACCCTTTTGCCGCTCATACCCCGACCGACATTAGACACAGCAATCCAAGCGCTGGCGCAGGCTGCGAAAAAGCTGCGTGACGCTTATCCATACTCCAACACTCCCTCATTTTCGCAGACCGCCTTTGGTTTTGGGAGCAGGCCTCAGCATACATCAACGTCATCCTATCACCACAACGGGGGCATGAGAGACGCATACGTCGTCTCCCGACTTCGGCCACACATAACCGAGTTCGTTGCCGCATGTACATCATACCTCCCATATTTCTCGTGTATACCAACCTCGAAGCAACCGGCAGCAAGTTCCCAACAACAGCAACAGGCCCCTCCACCACCAAGTTTCGCGCAGCTCAACAAGGAGAAATTCCACCCACTCGAATCTTTTACCTATCTATCGGCGATCACACAACATATTATGGATCAACCTCCATTGACTCAAACTTCTCTTGCCCCATTGTTGCTTCCCCGGCTAAGCGAGGAATGGAATGCTTGGGTGGATAAGGTGGATGAGATTGTTAATCGTCAGGGAGGAATGTTTGGGGTGGAAACGGTGCGGACATGGGAAAATGCTTTGGATACCTTTGCAGATGCAAAGGACTTTGCGGGCGCGGATGTCATGAAGGGTATTCGGGATAAATGGGTTGTCAAAGTCGGCTGGCTGGTGAACAGGGTACTTCATGCATCAATGGACGTCTGAATATGATCCACGCCACATGTGCTTCTGGATATATTACTCCTCCCCTTGTTTCTCCTTCGTTTTGTCCTCTCATTTTCACGCTCCCTTCCTTCCGCTCTGGTTGCTTCTGTTGTAATTCATGCATACACGCACGAGTTAAGTTACGATTTTTTCCATTAGGATTATGAACCATTGACCTTTCCATTGCCCACATTCCCGTCATTCAGTCTACATCGCAAATATGTACATGGCATGTCTTAGTGAAATTGATTATTTACCACAGAGGCCCCTCGTTGCATTATATTTCTGTTCGTGTTACAACAGTGAACCGAAGAAGATGACTGGAGCTTCTGGCAACAGAACCACAACTGTTTCTGTTCCTGGGTTGGCAAGTAGTCACATAGCAAAGGCGTGATGGTATTTGTATCTGTGATCATCGGAGGTTCCTGGAAAATAGAGCACAACTTGAAAAAGTGACGGCCAAGCCCGGACAAGTGGGCCGCTGGACTGGACGCTGGATACTGGACAACACTCGTTTACCTTGAAATTGTCCCATGCATGCACCATCGTGCTCTACGCCATCTCCCAACACCGACGGCTGCCACAATCTCGCAATTGACATTTGCTGGCATATCCCCCTTCACCCAGGCACTACAGGCAGCTGCCAGCCGAGCATGGGTTCGACGCGTTTCCCCACATCCACTAGCGTCTACGAGTACAAAAAGTACACCGGTGGCATCATCTTCTCGGTCTACCAGGAGCTACTACGGTAGACCGGAATCGAGCAGTAAATTCGCAGCTGAGAAATTCGCGAAACGGGGTTATGCTACCAGGTGAGTGGTACGCCCACACTTTTCTCTCTCTTGGGAAATAAAACTTTCCAGTAGTAGGGCTCAGATCATACATTCGCATCCTGGGACGCTGGAAGAAGAACGGACACCGAACGGATTCCTGGTCACGGCAAATACGACCCCGGGCACGTTATTCGCGGCTTCCTGCTCAACGAGTACGCAAGAGTCGCGTCATGAACTGTCTCCTCCCAATCATGACGTCGAGGGAACGGAGGCACGACCAGAACTTGCTTCTGGTAGCCGTACACCAGATCTAGAAAAGGACGAACCCTGTAACTCCGAACCTCATGCTGTCAGTACTCAACATGCCCTCACCAAGACCGCTCCTACGTCATCTCCGCCGCAAAAACCAGCATTAATTCCACAAGCTCCGATTGCCACCTCTCTCCCAACACCAACTTCCAAACAAACGCTATATCATAACCTTCTTCTTTCGTTATCCCTCAAGCCGTTACCCAGATTCCCAGCTCTAATTGACTACCACGACTCATACCCAAAATTTCGGTCCACACAATCCTACAATTTGTTAATTGAACTTTCTATACGGCATGCTCAATTTGGCGTCACTCGTTGGCTACTCGATGCCATGATCCAGGATAAAATTCCTCGGGATTCCACCACGCACAAGCTTTCGATACGTTGGCTTGTACGGACGGGGAACTGGGAACAAGCGTGGACACAAGTCAGTGGACTCACACCTGACGAAGCATTGGACAAGCCATTACGAAACGGATTATCCCCCATTACCACTCGGGTACCCTGGTACTTGTGGTTGGAGCTTCTCTCTACGACCAAACGTGGTGCCCTTCGATATACGAGAGACTTGCGTTGGTCTATAGACGAAGATGGGAAGGGTGTGCGCCTGCCTAGACTCGATATAACCGAAGATCCTGCTCCCGGAACGAAAGCATATCTGAGACGACAACGACTTCTGGCTTGCCTTCATCCCGTGTTAGAATCTGGTGCGAAAGGACGGAAAGCCCGTCCGAGCCTGATTAAAGGCGCCGTTTACGCGATACTACGTGATGGACGGGCATCTGCAGCGGCGGAATTGGTGAAGACATTCTTTTCGATGTTGCCTGCGAAGATCAGTGACGAAACCGCAGCCCAGTGTTTGGACATCATCCATTTGCTGTTGAGTGCAGATACAAAGAATGGGTTGGCTTCTATGTACGCCAACCGTAGGCTTTTGGTGTCACTATTGGAGATGCATCCTTCCTTCAAACCTTCTTCGACAACCCTTTACCTGATTTTGTCACCGCTGAAGAAGGCTAAGAAGTGTGGGACAGTTGCTCTTAACGTGATGAAGGCGTTTCGGAAATCGTGGGGAGCTGGAGTTGTGGATAGTCGCGTGCGGAGACGAGTTGGGACGCTGGCGCTCAAGGAGGGTCGGATGGATATTGCGCAGGCGATGCTGGATGAAGCGAAATCGGTCCGAAAGGTTGATCCATTAAGGCCTTCTATCGCTGTTACCTCTCCGGCCGTACAGATATCATCCAACTCAAGAGGACTGCGCCGCCCTCCTGATCGAGAGCTCTTCTCTCACGAGGGTACGGAGAAGGTGTTGTGGACAAAATTTAGATCACGGGTCCGTTGGAAGCAGCGCGCAGATAAAGGTGATAAATTGATTAAGATTGAGTAGTGGAGATGCCGTCTAGGGTTGTGATCTGCAATGGAATAACTATGGTCCTACTGTTGTTCATATGACACTCGGAGAAGCTCCCCTATACGTACCCTAATAAGCAACTTCGAACGGGGTTTACAAGACGTCGTGTTAGAAGTCGAAATTGACTTGGTGGTTTCGAGAAACCACGAGTAGCGTTGGGAGACACTGACAATTTTTTGCAAGATAATTGCAGAATCATCTGCAAAGACTAGGGATTTCTTCTTACCAAATCACGCCTCAGTAAACACCGTGATTAGCGCCTCGGCATAGACGGCGTTTTTGTTGTATGTAAGTGAGCTTGGCTCCGATAACTAGGGAGTTTACTGAAAGCCTGGACCGGAACGGTTGCCCCAGGCCAAGCCAAGTAGCATTGTTCCACCCGGGCCTTCTCACTCATCAGGCTCCGGAGTAAGTAGACGGACGATCCGGGACGACCAGGGTTTGACGACTGAATACTTGACAGTCAGAACCTTTGCGAATGTTCGCTCCCGGCAAGAACGGCATACAGATGTCTGAACCTAACAGCAAAGGGGCAATTAAGCAGACCGGCATTTGAGTCGATTAACATATTTGATTCAGGCAACACACGCCGAAGGCTAGACTGAAATAAGGTCGGAGATGAAAACCATCTCCCAGCTCCCACATCGGCCCATCACAGAGATAAGAGGCTGCGCTGAGAAATGACACACTGTGGCGACCCTTGTGGCTGAATGGGTTAAGAAAGCTCACGAGCTCGCGAACTCGGGGGGTTCAGCCGGAGCCTGGAATACTCATGGAGGGTCCTACGAACACCCACGTCTGTTTACGGCATCTGAAGGCGGCCTCACCGAAATGGATGCAACTGATTTTATGCATTGTACCTCTTGGTTTTGGCACCGATTTTGGTCGGGGATCTCCCACCTATCGTTGCAACAACGACCTGTGGTCGAAAGCATCTACAGTGTGGATACAATAAAACGACTTTCGACTCGAATTTTCCG
Organism: Podaxis sp. C-F-101400; assembly: GCA_018524895.1. NCBI lineage: Eukaryota > Fungi > Basidiomycota > Agaricomycetes > Agaricales > Agaricaceae > Podaxis > Podaxis sp. C-F-101400. Next base: position 27,515 of record JAEUWR010000187.1, on the reverse strand, counting down.
CAAGTTCCTGGCACTGTCTGAAATCGGGAAGAGTCAAGCGACCTCTGGGTCAGGACTTCGAGTCCCTGCGACATGCTTTGGCACTTTGCGAGTCAGCAGTGGCTGATCTACGTCGCCGGGAACGTCCGGCTTCTTTTTTGACAGAGACAATGGCTTCCATCCGAAGTTTCGTTCAATCGGACCTACTTAGACCGGCAGACGTCGTGAAGCGAAAGCGAGAAAATGGTACGCTGCATTATAGGGTCAGTTCTGCTGCCAGGGAGAATCTATACCGGTAGGCGGCAGCGGTGATGAGTGAGAGGTAACCAAGTGTGGTAACGCATATGTATCTGGCGATCGTTGAACGTCCAACCTGCGGCCAGGAACAAACCCCGTTGTTCGGAATATGACATATCAAATTTTTAACGCTTAACGTCTCTTCACCACCATTATGTGGCCTTTCCCAAATGGACCACAATTCACGTTTGTAAAACCCTCCGAGGTCTGCCCCGTTCCCATCGTGATTTATTGCAACCCTTCATCGAGATCAAAATGAATGCTGGACCCCTCGCCTGCGCTGCCCAGTCGGAACGTATACCTTACCTTGTGATCTACTACTGGCTTCTCCGAGTCAAGATTTCTTGACCCGAGCAATCTCTGATCTTCCTGAACTTAATACCTTAGTCCACAGCCTGCCCCAGCGGTGCCAGGCTGTGAAGGATGACTCTTGAATCGAACTCGAGCAAGCACGGAGATATGCCAGTCCCACACGATTGCCCCGAACACTTTAGTGTCGGTCATAGCCTCTGTCCTCTCCGCATCGCGCTCGCCCAGGTACAGATTCAGCAGGCTCAGACTAGTGCCCCGAACCCCCTACGCACGCCTGATGAATTGCCAAAAAGCTCAAACACAAATCTTACAATCCGTGTTTTGAGCTGCTTCTAATTCCTAAATTATTTTAGGTTTTGCCCCCAATTTTGCAGTACAATGCTACCCATGCGTTAGCCTTCTCTGACGGCACGAGATCATATCCTCTATTTTTCTTATTACTGCCTTTTGCTTCCTTTAAGCTAACCACGCTCTTTAGCAACGTGTTTGCCGTTTTGAGGCACTTACTCTGACTTGAATCTCTCGATAAATGGTGTCACCACATTGTCATAGCGTCAACATTAACAAGATCTCGATTTCACAAAATTGGACTACCCTCACGGTCTCTTGAAACCTCAAAAAGTGAGCGTTTTCTTTTCCAATTCTTTATCCTCTTCGCCCCATACTTTTATCTGATTCTCTCGCACGTTCTTGTTCTGTTTTCCGTTGCACCTCTTCTTGTGTGTTAAATATGCCTCGCACTGAACATGACTACATTGCCCTTTCATGCCTATGTGTTGGGGTAGGTCCTGGAGGTACGACCTCTTTGCTCGCGTAGGCTATTTGATCTATCCCTTTGCTTTTCCCTCAATAGGGGGTACTAACTGCTTTCCTCTATAGTCATGTTGCTGTTGTGTCTTGGTTTGGTACCGTTCAATTCGAGGCATTCGTGTCGCCTGGTACCCATGTATGATGCGCCACGCTACCTTGATTCGTCCTTAGACTGATGTGATCCACCTCGGCAGGTGATAACGGACTATAGAACTTCGACTACAGGTATTACCGAACAGCAGCTTACATCTCGTATGTCCCGTATTGCTTTTACCTGCTTCAGCTACTAGGGGCTAACGCCCCCGTAGCCGAAGCTCTATCATTCAATACGGTACAGCAGAGAGTAGCCGAGTTGATAAAAGGAAAGGTCTTGGTAGGCCACAGCCTTTGGAATGACCTTTCAGGTTCGTATTCGTCAATAGCTGGCCGCTCTCCTTTGCAGCGAGTGACTTATTAATCTACCCATCAGTACTCGGTATACCCCACCCTGCTGTAGACACTCGCGATGTTGCTTTGTACATAGTAAGTTTCACATTGTCACCCGAACTTGGACGCAGATCAACGAATAGCCAATTCTTCGACAGCCATTTCGCAACGCCTTGAAGGCACAACAAATGGTTGGACTACCTACTCTCATGTGGAGTCTGATGAATCGTGAAATCCAACAGCCTGGGAGCTACATAAACCCCGTGCGTACCTCTCGTACCTAGCGCGTTATCTTGGTACTGAGGGTGATATAGGTGGAGAACGCGAGAGCAGCGATGGACCTCTACCGGTCTTCCGATGGGCCATGGGAGGCTGCCATTGACAAAGGTAACTGGCCTTGTCTTCTTCCGCCAAGTACGTTTTCCAGGTGCTACATATGAGCACCGCACACCCTACATCTTAACGACGTCTTATAATCTGCTGTCGTCTAATCCTATGTTTTCATTATTTGAATGCCCCGTGGGGTTGTAATTGTAAACTATCCCTGTACTTAGTATGTACATAAGTTCTACAATCAACCGCATGCCATGCGTTAAGAATAAAGAGCGGACTGGAGCGAGGGAAAGTTTTGAGGAAATTGCAAATTGGATGGGTGCATGTGTTCAACACATGTCCCCATTTGGCAGCTCTTGCTCCAAAACGGGTTAAGGTTAATATGTCTTGCCAAGCCGTCAATTTGTGACATAAGGTAGAGAGGTATTGCACCCATCCAATGTCACACAAAAGCGTGATAAAACGTGACAAAAGTCTTAAATTTCTTTCAAAAATGTGTAGGATGCATATTTAATTGTTTTCATTCCGTAACTATGTCGGAAATAACTTTTTTCAGGACTCTAGGGAAGAGTTTTGGCCGAAAGTGAACGCAAATGTTTCCTCAAGTAACGCTGGTTTTCAGTGCCAGGGATCTCTATGCGTGATCTGATGTGTCGCAACCCCGCAGATCTGCTAACTACACCCTGGTCACTGTCTGTCACATCACCTGACATTGGATGACTTCTGGAATACCTCTACTTACCTTACGTGTTATGGGCGGACAATGTAACAAGGCTTCAACTCCTTCTGTGGGGTTACACCAAGGTAAAGGAGCACAAAGGGTGAGAGAATGGACCTGAGTTACTATGACTGTTTTGTTTCCTTGCCCCATTCCCTAGTCTCATCGTTTTATCTATGATATTGTCTAGCGAGATACAGGATTTCAGCTCTAGGTGTATCCATATAGTAATATGTCGATTTTGTTTTTCGATTCAATGACGCGTCTGTAGAAGGATAAGGTTTGACGGGGAATTAGCAACTGGACGCGGAAGCGAAGGAGAAAGAAGCTACGCCATTCATACCTCTTCAGCACCCAAAAGTCGCATCACTCCCTCATATACGAAGAGAGCGGATGCGTTGACGGGGAATGCACGTAGAATGGTCGGTGTCAAGCCACGGTAAAATCCGGCAATGCCTTGATCTACGTAGGTTTGACGCACCACGGCAATGAATGATGGCCGTGCGAAGGTATAATCCAGGACGCTCGATGGTGCAGGAAAGGGTCTCGGATGTGGATAAGCCATCATTCGGCTGTTAATCGTACCCATAAGGCATTCCGATCAGAGCTTGCCGTCGATGGATTCTACTTACTTTTTTATGTTGTCGGCAGGAATAGCCATCCCCCAGTAGACAAAGGATGCAAAGCCCCCCGATAGGAAGTTCGCGGTGCCGGTTGATATCTATTGGGTGGTAACAAGAGATCCGGAAGAGATGAGGCTCCTGGTAAGGGAAAGATTTAGTGCCGCTCACTGCATAAGGGGTTCCTTCTAAACTGGAAAAACCACGCATTAAGGCCTTAGCGTTTTTTAAGTTAGTTTGGATACTCCGGCAAATTCACTGAAGCGGAGAGGTACCTCGACCGATAAGAACATCCAGAAGAAATTGGCTCTGAAAGCGAGGCTACCTGTGAACCCTGACCACATGCCAAAGATACCTTGCATACGAATAATTTGTCGAGCACAGTCAATGGGACCTTTGAATTGCCGATCTGCAGCTGCCCTTTGGGATTGCAGCTGGAGCTTAACTGCCAAATGGGCTTCATAAGCACAAATAATAAGTGAAAAGTTCTGGAAAACATACCTTTGAGTAATTCAACGGGGGTGGCAATTACAGCACTGTTGTGACAGGAAAAGAATGGAAATTAGCTGGGCGGAGCCACTGCGTCGTACCCTGTCCCACACTGACCTGGTCAAACCTGCAAAAAGCCCAGCGACGCCATGGCCTAGGACAGTCAAGCGCGGACGCCCAGTTACGGGGTGGGATTCTGTCATGCCGCGTCGGAGAAGGAATAATCGGTAGTTATGGAGAGATCCAAGGAGAACCGAATCAATAGCGGCCCAGCCAACTGCTGGGGGTGTAGCCCCTTTGTAGAGTGCAAGAACGCCCTGATAGGAACAAATCCGATGTATGAGGAGCGTCAGGAAAATCAGTTCAATGAATGCGATGGTGGACGAACGCACCTCATTCCGGACGATTTTGGCAAGGACGTCCATGGCTCCGCGGTATGTTCCAGGTGGAGAACATTGCATTCGTGTTTTCACGGTGTCAAATCTAGTTTTTGTGAGGACTCAGATCCACTTCTACCCTGATGAATGGGGATGATGGTGAGCGCTATGCGCCGGGATGCTTGCCACGAAAGTATCCGACCTTAAAGGCGTGCTCACCCATGGCCTACAGCGACCTAAAAGTACTGTCAGCTGATGACATTTTGACCTAGCTTAGTTGATGAATAGCTGACCTTGGTCAGACCTAAGGCAGGCAAGACTTTGTGTTAGAGAACTAAATGGCGCGGTTTAGGTCAAGGCTACATACCGCTTCCAAGGCCGGCGAAGGCACCAACAATTCTAAGGTGACCAGATTGTGCATTCTCACCCATAGAATCCACAAACGGGCCTTGCACAAGGTCCCAGAAATGAGTCGAACCGACAGGAACGAGGGGGCGCGGCATTGATCCCGCTTCGGGCCGTTATTGAAACACGTGGATGTTAACCAATTCATCAGCGGACTGTACCAGTACACGTTCGTAATACACCCTCCTCAGCCACATATCATTGCATGTCAGACTCCACTCGCAACAACAACAACAGCAACCCGCCTGAAGAAAAGCAATGTCGTATATGCCTTGACGGACCGGAAGCCGAATCTGAGCTAGGCAGGCTTATTCGACCTTGTCTGTGCAAAGGGTCAATTAGCGTATGTCTTCGTAACATAGACCATGTCACCCACTTGTCCTTACACGTCGGAAAAGTATGTTCATGTGCGATGTCTCCAAAAGTGGAGAAACAGTTCTGCGTCTCACAGCGCCTTCTTCTCCTGCCCCCAATGTCATTACAAGTATCGTTTCGCTCGGACTCGTATGGTCGGTCTGGCTTCAAATCCCGGTATCTCGCTTCCCCTCAGCGAGGTCGTCAATCATGGCTAACCTCGTTCATTACAGTCCTTGTAGGAGGCCTGTCTGGGCTTCTCTTCACGATCATCGTGATGCTCGCTTCCTATATCACAACCTATTTCATGGCTGCATTCGAAGAGCCAACGACTTCTTACTACTCATGGTCATTTTTTTATGTTTCACCGTTCGAGGTGGCCCAGGATCTAGTTGTAGCCGCTCTTCGCATTCTGAAGGAAGGTGGCATCGAGGGCCTACTTGATGATACCATCCCTTCCAGCAGAACGAGCAATCGAGATCACCAAGCTCGCCGTCCAATTCGTCCGCCATCTAATCCCGGTTTCATTAAGAGATTCATCAAGCGATTTCTCCTGGGATTGCCACTCGTCGGTGCAGGTTCTCTTGTTCACATGCTACTTTCTGTGGGGTATCTTGTACCAGTGCAGTGGTTGGCTCGTTACAGAGGCAACCGGAGCCGCCGGGACAGCTCCAGAGATATCGCAGCTCTGATCGTTGTTGCTCTCCTAGTCGTTGGTGCCCTGAGGTCCGTCCTTAACCACTATGTACGGCTGTAGAATTCTTACTAAGCAATTTCTCCTCGAATCCCTAGGGCTCTTCTCAAGGTATATCGACTGACGCAAAGTATCACCCAACGTCTCCTGTTACGTGCAGAGGATGCCATTGTAGAAGTTGCGTGATTATATTTGTTTAGCTTTCAAAAATCAGATATCTTTAGCCTATAGTTGTTGACTTCCAGGATATCCACATGGTCATGAACATCGTAATAAATGAGGTACATGATACACATCGATAACTAAGGAACATCGAGAGCAAAGACAGAAGAAACATCAAAAAAGCAGCCGGTAGATTGGACTCGTTACCAGTTTCGCCGCAACTGGCGCTTGATATTTTCATACGTTTTCTTTGTCTCCGACCGACTAGGTTCCAGTTCGGAGAGATAGTGGTCAATCGTTGAATCAATCCTCCCAACGGGAAACTCTCCTGCAGAAACAGAAGACTGAGGTCGCAAGGCCTCTTCGAGCCAGTCATTCAGAAGGACAGCAATATCAGATGAAATTGCTTGCACATTGGCCTGGTCATTAAATGGAGGGATCTATACAATTTTTCAGCAGAGGGGAAATGACAATCGTCGTCAAGAACATACTTGAGATTCATACATTTCATGGAACACATCCCATATTTCGAAGAATGGAACTCCGCATTGGATCAATATCCGGGGGGCCCAGCCATGCGGCAATTCGTTCTTGTGTGCCAACATGAATCGCACTAGCAGCGTGGCAATGTGGCCTAGAGAGGGGTTGTGAGCACGGAACGTCTAGAAACTCATTCGCTAACGCACGCAGTGGGAATGCACTGGTTGATGGATAGAATCTTTGTCCCAGGGGAACGACCCGTGATAGGATCAGATCCGCCGTTGCCGCTGTTTCCAAGTTTTCATTGAGGACTAGATGAGCAATCCCTGAGTATGGATGGGGGAGGCCCGAAGAACCGGCAGCTCACTCTCGTCGAAGATCTGATTCCATATAGGTCTAACCACGCCTTCATCTCGGTGTTCCGATACATGCAGACAGAGGAGCTGAAGGGCAGGCAACTGGAATGCCACCGCGTATCCTTGATACAGCTAGACCAATCTGATGAGTACTACAAGTAGAATCGATTCAGGGCAGATGAACTAACCTCCGTCATATTCAGAAGCTGTTTAGATAACGCTCGGACTTTTTGCTCGACTTCAGGAGCGTCATTGACGTGAGGCAGAAGCGTGTGGTATATCTCTAGTTGAACCTGAGCGACATCCAATTTCTCTTCCAAATCTGTCAAGAACTGGATGGCAGTCTCATGACGACCTCCAGTTGAAACCGGATGAGATTTGGCATTGGCAACTGCAAGGGTCAGATACTCCAAGCGCGAACTCAAGTCGAGATCGAATCTGGACCAAAACATACGGTTGCGCGGGGGATTGAGTTAGTTATCTGTACGTAAATTAAAGCACCATGCTCACTGATTGGAGTCTGCTAGGGCGCCCAATATCTCGGCGGCACGCAGAGGCTGACCATTCTTGACGTAAAATTGCCAGAGTAATTGATATTTTTGCACGGTTACAGGTTCGCGCCTGAGGTGTGCTTCAAGGTAGGTAGGACGCATCTGACATATCCTGAGAGTGAACCACTGGTAAAACAATGAAAAAATGGATATACCTCCAACAAATCATCCGCGAGACCACGGCCGATCAACCAGTCATAAAGAACAGAATGGAACATTTCGTCTTCACTCGCAAAGGCAAGTTCATAGGCGTGACTGCGCACGGTCTCAGGATCGTCAAGACCAGGCAAAACCTGCGCAGGTTTCTTGGCCCCACATTTCTCCTCGAACACCGAAAGCGAGTCCATGACGAGATCATAACATTGAATTCGTTGGTTGGCCTGTTCTTGGCGGGGGTCATTCGCCGGCGAGCCCGCATACCAATATTCCAGTCCAGTGTTATCGGGATCGAAGACTTGGGCGCATGCTAAAGGCAAGAGAATAGCGCCTATTGCCTCTTGTTAACATACGGCACAACGGGAATGGGACATGAATAATAGAACCTTTCGCGTAATCCAATTGTTGATAGTCTCCAATGATTTCGCGCAGCTTTTCAAATTCAATGATTCGGGAACCCTTGGTGAATAATCTAAATAACGGCTCAGAAGTCATGTACCTCGGCATGGACTAAAGGGAATTACCGTAATGATTCAGAAAGCCAATTCTGTCGTTCAGTCGGGCTCTTTGTCTCAACGGCCTTTCGGATGTTTTCTCTTGCCTATCACCCAAATATCAGGTGGTGAGATGGAGTGCGGCCGTTGAAAGGCGCGGCTGATGGCACACCTTGTATAACATCACATCATCAGTGCTACAGAATGAACCGCATCTCCGCTGGAGTACTTCGCTGACGGTATCAACCTAGAATATCAATTGATCAGGTGTAAGGATCCATACCCACTGTGAGAGAACTTACGCTGATTTGCTGGCCAATTTGTTGGTCAATGACGACGTTTACCAACGCCCTGGATATTGTCATTCCATTCTGCGTTGTGATCAAGTCTTCGAAGGTCTGGTCAGCAATCAGTTTTTGTGTCTCCCTGTCACATCTACATACAAGGTCTTGGTCAGTATCTAGGGATGGAGATCTGCGAGGAAGAAACTTACTGCGAGATGAGCTCTCCGATTTGATAATCATTTAGAAGGAGAACAAAAGAGAGTGCCTCAATGGTCCGAGTGAGGAGGGCAAGGAGCTCCGTCACGGAATGTTGCTCAGCCTGACTCTGCGTTGGTCACTTCAGCTTTTACCAAACGGCAAGTTAACCCGACCTTCAACGCTTCTTGGTTTATTGTGGAGTCTCCGGGAGAAGCGTGGAATAAATGAGGGTTCTTGTCAAAGAAATCTTTGAGTGCGAAGAGATTCTTTTGGACAGTGACAAGAGTACGTTCTGGGACGTTCAATTGTTGCTTTTCCAGCGGCCTATGACGGAAAATCAGAAACGTGTAATAGAACATTCGCACAGAAGTCACCGTACCCGAGTTTCGTCAACTTGGCCTTCCACATCGGGCGTATCAACCGCGCAAAATAGAGCGCGAACCCTTCGCGGCGACCACTGAAGATGGCTGAACCTTGGGTATCAGCTAGAATAGCGAGCAAGTGAGGGGGTAGGTAATTGTTAGCCACCAAGTCCATAAGCACACACCAGCACCATATGTGACCCGCTCCGTCCATATAGGTCGCTCGCCAAAATCGTAAAAGGCCTGCTTGGCAACGGCGGTAACTTCTGGGCTAGCATAGACGACAGGTCCATTTGATGCCGTTTCTCCATCAAGATATGTGTTGCCGCTGGCAAGCGCTAACAGCATCGCACAAGTCTGATCTCGCCCAAAGCTGCGAGATAAAAATAGGTTTTCAAAATGTTAACTAAGAGGAGGGGAGGAACCCACCTGTCCCTAAACTCGATTATAGGTTGCAAGTTCCCCGTTTGGAGCTCCTCCAGTACCGCCTTTAGGTAATCGACCGCTCGACGCTTGCTCAAAATAGACAATCCGCTATTCGTCAAAAGCATGAACTGTTGAGGCGACTCCCCAAACTGTCTGGCCAACTCGTTGATAACCGATGGATTAGGTGTGTTTTGCGGTGTGGTTGACGAGTGTTTAGGCACAGCAGCCATAGCCCACGTCCTACCAGGTATTGACAACAACGTTGCGTACTCGGTCAAGGGCGGCTGCGAAGGCGCAGATCCTGCGTATCCACTGAATCCGCCATATTGCTGGGGATTCGGTCCTCCTTGTTGTGGCACATTGAGCTGTCCAAGAGAGCCAATGCGTGTCAAATCAGGAGAGGTGCAAAGGATGTAATCTGTTCCGTCTGAGTCGCCCTGTTGTGCCGCAACAAATAGACCATCGCAGTAACAGGTATTCTCAATGGATGAAACAACGAATCCACGTGTGGGCTTTTGAGCAATTTGTCCATACGATGGTAACGTCGACCGGAATCGCGAGTGGTCGTCAGGGTGGAGGAGATTCGATGGAGGGAGTCGTATATGCGAAAGCTGCAACGCACGAACACTGTTAGCTGCAGGAGTATAGGAGTAACCGTAGGAAGGAACAGGTCCGAAATATAGCCTGACACCATTAGTGGTAACACCAAGCAGTTGGATACCCGACCGCGATTCCTGGGGTTCTACGACGTGAAGGGATATGATTTGGAAGGACTGTGGTGTCAAGGCAGGCGATCCGGGAGCTTTGTCTTGTGCGGATTTGTAGACATTCGACAATGTTTGGATATGTTGTATGGCCTTGTCACCGTTGGGCTTGTATATTGATATTGTATTCTTCTCAGTAAGGGTGTAAAGGCAATCTCTTGATAAATCAGACACGACCATGACGATCCTATCTATGAAACAGCCTCAATGACCCTTCCCTATCCATGAAACCCCACTTACCATCGTTGGTTGTTGATGCAAAGCGAGGGAGGAGACTCTGGACACCGCCCACGGAGTGATTGATGAGTTGAACTCTCTTTCCAAACCAAGACTCCGTTTCCTGGTAATGCAACTCATACAGGCATCCATCTTGCGCACCAGCCATGAAAATGCGACCGTCCCGGGTGCCGACGACAGATATCATCTCAATATCCGTAGGCACGTTACGATCTGTAGCGTAGAACTGAATTTCCTTGCGAGATCGGTTGTCAGGCCCAGGCACCGAGGTTACTGATACTCCAAGCAAGAGCACAGAAACGGGTGTGCAAATGACGAGTAGGTGGGATATTTCTTCAATGAACAGTGACGCTTTGGGCCGTACGAGAGTGACAGAAGTTATGACGTCTGGTTGGTCAACAAAGGAGCTGAGATCCTGCCTAAAGAGCTATGTGAGCTTGCAAAGTCTCGGCCACATAAAGAAGCTCACCCATCGTTGTAATCCCACAAAAACAACTTATGGTCAATTGAAATCCACGCTCGCTCGAGTTCCGGCATCAAGCCCATGTGAGATGTTACACTGGCACCTTGAGGTACGTGTCAGAAGCCTTCCCGCGTAGAAGGAGACCTGACCACTCACTATCATAATATTGAAAGAGACCCTCGGGAATTGCAATAAATCGCCGCTTCTGGTATGGAACTCGAGTGTCATCGGGGAATATGCTATATGAAGCCGAGGCTTGGCCGCCCGCTGTCTAAGAGTTCAGACACGAATGATCTACTAATACCAATGAACGTACAAGCCGTCAGAGTTTCCCCAAGATCTGGAATTATTTGTGCATCTTTCGCGAATTGGTCGTACAAGATTCTACTTGCATTCTGCAAAGCAGCAAGGTCCACGGGTGCAGGTTTTGGCTGTTGAGGTGCGCGAGGAACTAAAGCATAATTAGACTGGGACTGAGAAGGACCAAAGGAGCGAGAGGCAGTAAGTGAGGAGGCCATATGGCAGAGTTGTGATCTGAACTGGAATACCTCAAACGCGTCCTCAAATCTTCAACACGTGTTGTGACTTGCTTAATTAGGAAGAACTCAAAGTTAACACCACGTGAGGTCTGACATTGTTGTTGAACTCTCCATTTCTATACCGCTACAAGCAAACCTACTGCTAAGACGCGGTGGGCGTATACTGAGCTAACAGATTATCTACGCCCCTCGGCAGGGTGGTATCTACTAATAATATAAAGAAGTTCTGAGGTGATATGTGGAGGGGTCTGGTAGAGGGGTTGTTTGTGCGGGAAGGTAGATGTAGAGTAGTGTAGGGTATTATATGCGAGGTTTGATGTTGTTGTGTTTTGTATCTTTATATTGGTACAAGCAAGCTGACTGCTAAGACGAGGTGGGCGGTACTACATAGGTAACTACCCCCCTCGACAGGGTAGTGTTTATGTGTATAAACGGTTCTGAGCTGATGTGTGGGGTCCGATTGATATGATGAGTCTGCGGGATATACTAGTGGGAATGCAGCGACATGAAACCTGAAAGTTAAACGCTATGTTGAACTTTGGTTCAACCAACAACCATATCGAGTTCAGACTTAGTTGTCAGTAATTATTGATGCTCATTACTATAGACACTATATCCACTGTTGTCGGCCGAATACTTGACTTTCTTCTGTCTCACCCCCGCCACCTTCATTGACTCCCAAATTTCCCCTCGTAGTACACAAGCACACATGAACTCGAAAATTGAATTGGAAAGATTTTGCCCTCCCCCCCATTGACGACATTGATAAAGCCACCGAGACCGATTTGTTCAACGCTCGTCCGAGTTGTTTTCCCACCTAACTTTCAATTCCTAAATCCTTCTTGTACCAACGGACTTGGGACACTGCCCGTGGTAATGCCGCGGAATCGGACACACTAGAGTTTGTTGGGAGATCTCACCATAAATGGCCTAATCAGTGATACATTGTACGAATTGCATCGTTGTGTCCACATGGTTTGTTGACAAGTAACTGAAACCCACAATCTGGCGTTAAAGAGTACCTTTTCACAATGATGCTCAGGTCGGGATACGTTCGTGGAGGCAATGGGCTCAAGGACGTTGCAGGCGCTGTTGAAACAATTGTAGGACTTATGTAACGGAAGAGAAGATGGCTGACAAACAAATGCTAGCCGTGGCAGAGCTAGTCAAGGTTGCGCCGAGTCTCCAGTAACTTTCTTCCGACTCGGGGATTCGGGGGGTCACTCGCTTGCATTCTATTCTTGAAGAGGCGAGAGTATTCACTGAATCACTGCAACGGTCTTAACGATTGCGTTCCTCGGTTAATGGGGCCAGGCAGTGCGAGGACCCTTTCCGACCTATGCCAATTTGTATGTACCCAGTCTGAATTCCGAGAGTTAAAGGATAATGTAGAGCTTGTGTCGGGCCGACGGACCACTTACCGGGGGCCTTTGTGGCATTGACTCTGATCGATGTTCCGCTGAAAGACCTACCGCAGAGGCCGGATGGAGAAGGCTGGTGCTGGAGGTAAGTTTCTCGTACGGACAACAACTCCGAATCTCGAACATGATAGCAGGTCATCAGGGAGGGGGTTATGATGGTGATCAGCGCTGAGCTGAGCCCTTTCATTGGTGTTCCATTTTGGTGGGCCTCGCGTACCGGTTTCTCATCTGCAGTGGATTAGACGATCCCAAATAGAAAACTGCACCAAAATTGCTGTGATGGCTTTCGTTTCAGCCACTGAGTCAGATACCAATAGCCAGATCCGTTGATGTTGAGTGCAGGAGGAGTAAACATCTAAGCATCACCATCATCGAAATCTCAGCTTTTTTCTGTCGTGGTAATTGTAGCTTTGGGATAAGCCAGCAAGTGTCATGCAGCCATAGACTCGAGAATTACGTCCTTGGCACATTCCTTATTTTGTCACTTCCCATCCCACCTATCTCCTCGTCCGCAGGCCGTCTTTCCTCTCCTTTCTCTATACCTGCTGGTCAGCGTCAACCATGAGTCTCAGGAAGCAGCCTTCAATCGAGTCCACGTGGGTGAGGCCGCCGCCCCTGCAGAATCGCTCCTCCACTGCCGCGTCGGAAGGGCGGACGCTGACCCGCCTTCCAATCGGTCCAACACCAAACGTTCCACATCGTCCACAGGTCCCTGGCCCACTCTCGCCTATCGCCCAAGGAGTGCGAAGAGACACTTTTCGGTCCTATCTCCCATCGCGTAAAAAAGGTGCATATTCTCCGTTAGCTCATATCTGAATGCTTACAGAGACCCTTCAGCAACTTTCAAATGGATGCGAGGTGAACTACTAGGCCAGGGAAGCTATGGTCGAGTGTATATGGCATTGAATGCCAACACCGGAGAGCTCATGGCAGTAAAGCAAGTCGAATTTCCCCGCGAAGATCACAAGCCCGCCCATCAAGATGCTCTACGGTTCCTTGCATTTGAAAGCGAGACCCTGAGGGAATTGGATCATCCGAATATCGTGCAGTATCTTGGTTATGAGCATTCTGCTGAAGCTCTCAGCGTGTGCGTATTCGCTGTCGACTTCATCACAGTTCACATTATCAATCCAGTCAATGATAGGTTTCTAGAGTATGTGCCCGGAGGAACGATCGCAAGTCTCATTCTCAAGTACGGACGCTTCCGCGAAGAAGTCACCAAATCCTTCACAAAACAGATCCTTGAGGGGTTGGAATACCTTCACTCTCGAAACATCATCCATAGAGTAAGTAGTTTGTGATTCAAGCATATGGGCCGTTTGGTTTATTTGGCGTTTCCAGGACCTTAAACCTGATAATATTCTCGTGGAACCTACTGGTGTCTGCAAAATTTCTGATTTTGGGATATCTAAAAGGGCAGATGATATGTACAGCCCCAGGGCACATACACTTATGAGAGGCACTGTTCAGTACATGGCGCCAGAAATCCTAGGATCTAAAGAAAAGGGATATGATGGGAAGATAGATATCTGGAGCGTTGGATGCATGGTCTTGGAGATGTGGTCGGGTGAAAAACCATGGGGAGTGGGCGAGAATTTCATGGCCATCATGCTCAAGGTATGTTGGGTAATCACTCATGTGTCATATCATTTGACTGAACCTGCATTAGTTGCGGGAGACCCGATTACCTCCGCCTTTACCAGTCCAGCTACAAAAAGAACTACCACCGAGTGCCCATAACTTCAGAGATTCGTGCTTTCACATGTGAGTAAAATCTTGCCACGTTGTGATCAAGACCTTAGTCGTGTTGCTGTAGAAATCCCGTTCAACGCCCATCAGCGGCCGAATTAAAACAACACCCATATCTCAGGCTTCCGCCGACTTGGACTTTTACCGAGAGCGAGGTCCCGCATCCTTCTCGAGAGCCGCGGATTAACGTGGGAGGGCGAAAGCAACGTGAGCGTGAGCACCAAGACGACGAGGCTACCTATAGGCCAAAAAGACACCCGGCAGTGGACGCTACTGTACGACCTCAAGATGTTAGGGATGATGACAGTGCAACACTACTAGGGACTATCAGGCAACCAGTCCCAAGAGGCCCCAGTCCACCGATTGTCTACATCACACCTTTGCGACCTAACCCGTCACCTGCTCCATCGCCCTCACCAGTTGATGCACAGGAACACGACAATGCGACGTCCGAGTCTTCGGTTACTTCCAACAGCCGCCGACCAGGTAAACGCAGATACCGCGTAGCCAATCCAGGGGACGAAGAGCCCGCCACTTCATACCATTATGTTCCTCCACCTCTCCCCCCGACGTCTCAATACTCTACGCACTTGGGAACCTCGTCCAAATATAATTTAGATTACATTCCCGATTCAAATCCCCCTGCACGTTCCCGTTCCTCCTCAACTCCACTATCTGCCCCCACTCCCGCCCCCAGCTCATCGTCGACAGGGTATCCTTTATATTCGCACTCTTCTTCCAAGTCTTCTTCTTCCTCTGCCTCGTCGTTACCCCAGTCATCCAGCGGCACGGAGGACAGCGCGACATGGAAACGGCCACCCGCGTCCGCCCCTCTTCGCCATGGAAGGAAGTCCTCATCTTCATCCAGCCCGAAGGATGAGCACGAGAACCCATCAACTGGTCATCTTTCGGCAGTTCAACTGCGAACACCTCCACCGCCAACAGTACCGCCGCCACTTCCGCCAACACGTACACCGCCCCCTCCATCAAGACCTCCACCACTGCCGCCTTCACCTCACCGCTATCCTAGTGCCTCCAAGACCGAAGGCAGAAAGTCCAGTATGTCGCACCGGGGCGATAACCGACCCAATGCAGATGATGTTGTCCGACATTTGGGCGAGTATTTCCGCGGCCACGACCTGGACCAACCCATAGTCACACCTGTTGCTTCTGTCGATGATCTCACGGACAATTCCAATCCGACTCCGGACGAGATAGACGATAATCGCGAGTCTACGCCGGGACCTTCTAGTCTCAACAGCAATGCTGCCATCAGCTCGAGTCCAAGCAGGTTCTCTCGTCTCTTGGTTTCCAACTTCAACCCTTTGTCCTCTCACCGGACAGATAAAAGGCACACGCATAACCCTGAATCACTACATACCAGCGCAAGTGCTAGCAACAGCACAACCCCGTTCCCTAGGACTTCGCCATCTCCGGGGAGTGTCGATGTCAACAACGACAGACTGGCACGTGCGAAAACCATTCGTCGGATTGCGGAGGAACAAGCCAGCAAGCGGATGTCAAACCCGGGCAAGGCTCGCAGGCAGACCTTGTGGGATTTCAAGATGGAGGAACTCAAGACGCCACCTCCCCCTGTCCGGTTCTAGTCAGCGCAACCACCTTCCGATTATGACCCATGACGTGTATTTTTTCCCCCTTTCTTTTCTTTTCTGGAACCCCCTTGCTTTTTTTTCTGCTTTCAGCCTGCTGTCATTGCTCTCATATTTCGCTTCGGCGGCTGTGGTCCGTGTTTTTAGTTTTTCCTCTTCTCCCCGATTTTTTGTTTTGATCATCCTTCCATACTGAACCTCACTCCACAGCACGCTTTCGGCATCGCTTTCACTTTCAATCTTTTTCTCTTGCATCGCTTTCTAGTTCTTCTCCGTCCGCTGATACATGACCCACCCATCAGCTAACAGTAAATGATCGGCTTTCGATGTCCAACTCCATCAGCACCGAGCCCAGACCCTCGCCAACCCGAGCGCCTGTCATTCTTTTTCGCCTCACTTCCAGGTGTAGATCACCGCAAGACCTACCTCCTTTCAGCGCGGGCACGCCCAAATTAATATCTACTATTACCTTAGCCGCTTTCCTCCTAGCTAAAAACAAACCTGTGCCCGGATGTTTCGTCGATTCCCTAGCCGGTTCTTTCCCCGCTGTCATTTTGGCTTATCTCCTGTCAAATCTTGTTTGAGTAATCACCATGCTGTTTCCGGGTTTTTTTGTAACACATTTCCATACAGCCAAACTTATTGTACTGTACGCAAGATTACAACAAGTTTAATTGTGTCATTGCTGCTGAGGACGGAATAACAAGGACCCTTTTGAATCAACAGCGACAAGTAATCGTGTATCTACTTGAGCTAAAACACAGATGTGGAGAACGAACAATGGGGAAGCAAGCTTCGTCATAGGTTACATAGCCAACAGAATGCAAGTATAGCGCTCAGAAATGCTCTTTGGCAAAGGTGAAGTTGACGCTCGAGCTAGAGTGCTTGATAGTCGCTTCTTTGAGAGGCTTGGCAATGGAAGGAGGACCACAGAAGTAAGTCTATCATAAGAGAGAGGATATCATCAGTCAAATTCACGATTCGCGGTTCAGAAATGAGCGGCAACGTACAGCAACTTTGGTCTTGAGCTGTGACTTGCTTCCAGGCAGATAACTACCACTCTCGATGGCCGTCTTCATGCGGGAATAGATCGAGTTCCAGTCGGGCCTTCCAAACATGGTGCGAGTGCGGAGAAGAGTCAACGGGTCGTACTCCGCTCCGGCGTCATTGACGGCAATGTTCCAAAGCATATCTTCCCCGATCTTTTGTGTCAAATAGATATTGATGCGGAGGAAGTTGGCTAATAACAACGGAATGCAGATGTTCATCGGTCGTGTGCACAAAAAGACGGATCAGGAGGTGGGGACTTACGATCGGCCTGGGCGGCTTCAACCTCTTGCAACAAGCTTTGGAACCACCCGAACGAAGGTGCGTCACGGCAGACCCAGAAGAACTCAACTCGGCGGAGACTGCCAAGCGTGCCTCGCTTCTGTCTGTACCAAATATGTTTCAAGATCGACGCGAAAGGTGTGACACCTAACAAAAGCAACGCCACGTCAGTTTCATCCACTCCATCCGAGATTCAAAGATAAATGTAACCCGCCCGATCACAAGGGGCAATACACCGCACAGATACGCGAACATAAGGAATATATGTACTCACCAATACCAGCACCAATAAGCATGGCAACCTCAGCTCTAAACACGTCCTCAGCAGGTGCGCCATACGGTCCATCAATCCTCATAGCCGGAAGTGTCATTGCTGACATGGTCGTATCGATCTCGACAAAGTCACCCTGGCTCAAGCCCTTTTCCTTGCCATTCATCGCAGCCTGGGTCATGGTCTTGACGACGGAGGGACCAACACCGAGACGCTCGCCGAGAGACTCAGTCCAGTCACCGACCTGGCGGATGTGGATAGAAACGTATGGGTCCTCAGGGGCAGAGGTAATAGTGAACTAATGCGATGACGGAGTGGTGAGATGATTAAATGTTTTTGATTCTGAGGTAGCTCACCGGATGCCATTGGAACCTGGAGAGTTCAGGGATTTGGACGAAGAGCCACTGACCAGGGCGGTACTTGAAACTAGGTTTGATGATACGGAGCTCCATAGCACCTGACAACGACGACAATACAACATCAGATGCCGACACAAACAGAATTACAACGAGAAAAACAACGTACCACTGGGGTGGACCAAGACCTTTGAAAGGCGAGTTGCCCTCCTCGCGCGAATCTCTCTCCAGATACGTTCACCAAAGTAAATGATACCAGGCCAAATGATGAACCTCCAGCTCTCATATCCGAGACAGTGGTCAGTCGTGTAGAAGGGGAACACGGAAGAGAAGGCCGGTTCAACCGAGTCACGGACAAAGCACCCGGTGGCGTGGGTGTAGAGACCAATCATGAAAAAGAATGCCAGGTGGTGGGTATACCAGAACGCTTCGAAGCACTGCTTGCGAATTTTGTGGTGCGCGGTGGTATACATAATGACCATCATGAGGAGCATAAAGTGTCCCGTAATGCCCCCTGCCTGGGTATAGTGAATCTGCAACGCGAGCTGCTTTCGAATTTCTATCGTTATTCCATGAGTACCGCTCTGAATTACCAACGGACAGAGTTGTTACGCACGAGTCCTTTCGACATTGATGAAGTTGACATAATGAGCAGTCGTGTGAACCATAGCCCAGAAAGCCATTGAGTATGCGACCTGACGGTGGAACCAGATATTCTCATCGGCCGGGAAGAGCCAAGTCATCCGTGGACGAACGACCCGGATGATGTTGCGGAGCATTGGAATGAGGATTAAACCACCGTCGAAGGCAAGAACGAGACCGGCACCGCGAGATGTCCAAACCGACCATTTGAGAGTGTTGAGACCGGCCAGCCTTGCGTTAATTGCCTGTGGATGGCTGAGATGGGTGCTGCATATACGCGTGAGGCAAAGTGCATACCTGGGTGTACCAGCCGTAGGCAAAGAAGAAAAAGTGGGCACCGTAGAACAGGAAATTGAAGGCAAGCCTTCGCCCAGTCAAGAACTCTCTGTGGAACCAGGATTCGCCCATTGTGTATTAGCTCGTAGACCTACAAATTAAAGAAAGTATATTGTCCGGGGCCTGCCAGACTCGCAAAAAGAAGAGAGGAAAGGGGCGGAAGAAGGGAGGGGAGGTGAAGGAGGATAAGAGGAAGGAAGGATGATGGGAAGAGTTGGCCTGTTGTTGCTGTGACCATGACGATTTCTTATTTTTATCAATCATAACAATGCCACCGGCTTCGGTTCCCATCACTGTTCTACCACATCCTCGGTCCATCCAGTGTATCAAGTTTCCACTCTACACAGTTGCATGTTCAACAGCGAGTGATACCATCAGTCATCCACCCGTCTACATAGATACCGACCAATCTCGCTCTGTCGCAAAAGCACCAAAAAGTACTGCCGATCAATCCATCATTCACAGCTCCCCAATAGCTTGATTACTCCTCGTAGCGATAAGCAACCATGGCCTCGATTCGGTGAACGTCGGTACTAAAACTGCGCATCTTGACCTGCTGGCTTTTGCTAGCTTCAATTGCGAGCGGATCAGTGTCGACCCATTCTCCTGCAGGGACGTCGGCAGACTCATTTGTGTATGCCAGGATGTTGAACACTGTGGGTTCTTGTATCACAGGGAGATATGTGACCATCGAAATGATCTGTTTGAGAATGGCGCGGATTTCAGATTGTATCTCAGCTTCGGGCTTAGGTTCTTTTCTGGATATACATATGTGCGAAATCAGCAACATGTCGGCGAGATGTCGTATCTCCACGTCATTTTGAAGTATGAATGAATACTCACGATGTTGATGCGTCGGCAGGTGGTTCGACGAGCTTAATATCAAACACCCACCGCTCGAGTGGTGTGCGGGTATCCTTGGATATGATGGCAAGGACGAGTTGGGTGACAGAGCCGGTTAATAGCCATTCTAATCGGAGTGGTAAGTCACTTATGAATCCGCGGGGCGCAACAGTGCATACTGTGTACTTGTGATAGAATCCTACATCATTTCGATGTCAGCCGTTTCACATGGACACGGGGGTAGGGGTTGACTTTGGCATACCGCTCAAGGTAGTTTTCCAACGCAAGGTCTTGAGTTACAAGAACAGTCTGCCCGTATTTCTTGACCATATGAAAGTCATCTGAGGGATATACTTCTCTCTGGAAAAGGATCCTACACTATGTCAGCGGGTATCTGCAAGCCACCGAAGGCATTGACACGAACGTGTTAACGGCATATTTGAAGAATTCGGTAACGAGAGCACAGGAGCCTTTGAGGGTAATCGCTTGTCGCTTTGCTTGCTTTGAGGCCATAATTGTTGTTTTGTTCGTGGTGGGGTAGTCTTGTCGAGGGGTGCTGCCAAGGCGTGTTGGACGCGACTTATTACTTTAGCATTTGAGCATCAGACGCGCTGTCACGTGGTGCCTAGCTCTTCACACTGACCTTCATACTGACTGAATCTATCGGTTGTGGACTCCTAAAGCCAGACTGGAGGAAGGGCTACAACAATGTCAACTGCAACTCCACCCGCGTCCTCTCAGTCCCCCGCCGCAACAACACCAGCCAATGTCTCCCAAGACTCCACAAATACCCTTAACATAGCTGACCGCATCGTTCTTGAATATCTCCGCTCTCGAGGCCATACCTCCGCAGAAAAGGCTTTCAAAGAAGAAATCGAAGCAAGTTCTCCCTCAGACAAAGGCAAACAACCAGAAATTATCCCCCCTGAGGAACTTATCAAATCCCTCGCTGTCTTTGCACAGTCCAAGCCCTCACGACCAACAGAAAATGCATTAAAGGACTCGTCCAGCGTGCTTCATGAACTTTCTGCCATGGGCAACCCACCGAATATCCAATCCCTGATTGCGAGTATTGGAGCTGTGGGTGCCGAGGAGATTTTGTCGCTGGATCCAACGGATAAACAAGAGGGATTCAGAGAGTTGGAGGCATGGGTGGATGGATCGTTGGATATGTATCGGGTTCGTAGTGATTTTTGTACATCGTGATTCCATAGTCTGATGTCATTCATAGCCTGAATTCCGACCGATTCTATTTCCAATATTCTGCCATTTCTATCTCGACCTAATCCAACATGGTTTCAAAGACGCTGGTTCGTAACTACCCTCTGTAACCATCGGTAGACTCTGAAACTCGTAATACAGCCCTGCGTTTCTTCTCAACGTTTTCCCCTTCATTACCACCTTCACATCACGCAGTCCTCTATCACCTATCTACCCTTCTCCTACCCGCCCATGTGCAAAGTGATGAACTAGCACAGCGATTCCGAAACGAGAAATATGTCGTCCGGATGAGCCGATCTGGATTCAGTCTTCTTCTTGGATGGCTAACGGAAGGTTTCGGCGGTGAAGCACTAGGCTCAGGTGGAGGATTCACAGGAGAGAAAGGAAAACGCGGTCGAGCAGCTGTAATGCGGGTAGTCAACAACCATCTCCGGTTCGACGGTGAGCGCCTCCAACCACTATCATACTTATATGGAAAAACTGAAAAAAAAATATACTTCAGTATCGTCAACAAACCCAACCTCAATCTCACCACACGCATGGGAAGAATCCACCGGCCTCCTCTCCCAACTCATCCCCAAAACCAACGGCTCTGTATCCACAACATCCGCTACATCCGCATCAGCCTTCAACGCTCTCAAAACCGACCTCAAACTTGGCCCAGCACCCATGTCCGAAGACCTCCGCACCGAAGCGGAACGTGTCCTCCGCGAACAAGCTATGGTAGATCGAGACCCTAACGTCCATCTCGACCTTGCGCTCCTCCGACCGCAGCCATTTGCTGGAATGACTGCGCCAACAGAGGCGGACATGTTGCCTCACCCACCGTCGTTTAAGACGATCGATGTGGAGAGGGAGGTTAATGCTGTAAGGGATGCGAGGAAGAGGATTAGGTTGGAACCGTCGGCATTAAACGGTGTAGATCCCAGTTCGCCGCAGGCGAGTGCATTGAGGGCGCGCGCGCTGCCTAGTATCTGTGCGTATACTTTGCATGACGTCGCAGAAGGGTAAGTACCTTTATCGATTTACGCTGTCTTTGTTTCCTTGGTCTCTGATGTTGGTGGTTATTGAAGAGCACCTTGTTGCACCTTCTCCATGGATACATCGTTGATGGCTGTGGGTTTTGCTGAAAGTTATATCCGTTTGTGGAGCCTCAAAGGCGAGAAACTGCGGGCATTACGGAATGATTTCTCCCCGAGTAACATCAAAGATAGTAAGTTTCTTCAACCTCGCTTCTTTCTCTTTCGTTTATCCGACACATTGCCTAGGCACATCTCTTCACCGCATTCGTGAAAAGAAAGCCAGTACAACTCGCAAGCTAATCGGTCACAGTGGACCCGTCTACTCCGTCGCCTTCGACCCCATCTCTGGATCCGCCGCACCACCAAAATACCTCCTATCAGCATCAGCGGATGCTACGACGAGGTTGTGGTCAATGGATACGATGACCAACGTCGTTGCGTTTAGAGGCCATGAGAACCCTGTGTGGGATGTCAAGTGGAGCCCGATGGGAGTTTATTTTGCGACTGGGAGTCGGGATCGGACTGCGAGACTTTGGTCGACGGACAGGACGTCGTGTTTAAGGGTGTATGCCGGGCACTTGAGTGATGTCGACGTGAGTGCCACCTTCTCTCACACCGCCTAAATTTAACGGATTAAGCTCGTTTGTATAGTGTGTACAATTCCATCCTAATTCGCTATACCTTGCCACGGGATCGAGTGATTGGACGGCACGTTTATGGGACGTTCAACGCGGCGCTTGTGTACGCGTGTTCATCGGACACCAGGGTGCGGTTTCTACGCTTGCAATGAGCCCAGATGGGCGATACCTCGCAACGGCGGGTATGTGCCACTGCTCCATTGATACAATCTCGACAACTTACCCCGCTACTACTACCTGACTGATTCCATCCAGGCGAGGATCTAGCAATCAACCTTTGGGATCTAGGCTCCGGGAAACGAATCAAGAAGATGATAGGGCACAACGCGTCAATATACTCGCTCGCCTTCAGTGCGGAGTCATCACTGCTCGTTAGCGGTGGAGCAGACTGGACGGTTAGGTGCTGGGACGTGAAGAGTGCCGGCGGTACGAAGAGTAATAAACCGAGAGAGAATGGGATCCTGAGTGCGCAGGAGAACGGTGTGACGAGTTATGGTGAAGATGAGGCGACGGAAACGTGAGTCCCTTGGCTTTTGCAACTGCGCGATCTGGGTTTCAGGTGGCTGATTGTGAAGGGATCGTAGTATTGATCTGTTGGCAACATTCCCTACGAAGAAGACGCCGATTATCAATGTGCAGTTTACGCCTCGGAATTTGTGCTTGGTGGGTGGAGTATACCAGGCGCCGGAAACCCGGTGACACGGCGTGTATATACGTTTGGAATGAAGCTTCTTGGACTCGGTGCATCTTTGGGGCGTTCTCATGATTGGAAGTGTGACTATTGTCATTTATGTGCTGTGTGATGGGTAGCTCGTAGCGTCTAATAAGTTCGAGATTTACGGAATGTCTGGGAAGACTATAATGAAGGAGAGATGGCCAGGGGTGTTTTGAGTTTGTGGAACACGTTTCCCTGGATAAAGAGCAGTGGCGAGTGTGCAAAGGGATGGAATGAGTGCATTAACTGCACGTGACGGTTAATTTAGGTTCGCGGCCATAGTCAGTGTTCTCATCCACCGTCCTCTTCGCCTCTACCCCCATTCTCCCCTCGTCTCCCTGAACAATCTCCTTGTCTCTGCAGAAGTACTCCCTCACAATGGTACGCACCCAGATCGCTGGTCTCACCCCCAGGTCCACTCCTCTTCACTGACTTGACTTTCTTCTCCTCTGGGCGGAAACAAAACCAGGCCGAAGCATCCGGCATGGATATCGACGTAATCCCAGACCTTTCACAACAGGACACACCCCTCTCAAATCCCCAAATACAGGACTACCATCCCGCGTCGCACCAAGGTACGTTTTTAACGCCGCCACCAACCCTCAGCCCACTCTGGGCGGAGGTTGGTACCATTGTGGCGCATGTGCCGTGCAATATCCGAATCGTTCTTGACGCTCCTTGGTTGTGGCTTTCTTTGTGTGTGTGATTCTTGATCAGCTGCAAACTCGCGAGACCATTTTCGTGAAATCCAAGTCAAGGTACACATCCGGCGCCCTGAGAAGGATTCATGGGTGTACCTTGGTCGAGGGACCGTCTCACAGGAAGTGACTGGACATTCGTCTCGTGTTGGTCCGTATTAATACTTCCATTCCCTTCACTTCTCCGTACTCAACGCATATTGAAATCGCCCCAGTTGTCCGCAACAACTCGACAGGAAAGGTTATCGCTGTGTTTAGCGAAGTACGTCACGTTTTTTCGGAGATAACTGCCAACTGCAAAGAGGGGGAGTTCTCATATCATTATTAATCAATTCGTTCCATTCAGTGCTCGGATTTGCAAGTCGAGAAACGAGGCAACTTTGTTATCATCATGTGCGTCGAGGGCACTCGGGTCATCTCTTGGTCTCTGAACGTACGTCCCCTCCTCTCGGCCTACACTCGACCCAACTCACTGCTGTAACTCGGGTTTACTCCAGGCAATGAACAACTCGGACACACTCCGCCTTTTGGCAAGCATCGAACTCGCATGTTATCGTTGCAAACAAGCGCTCATGGATCCGCGCTTACATTCTAAAGCGCGCCGCAAAATTGAGCGTATAATCAAGGACGACCGTCGGAGGCGACACCGACGACGCAAGGACCAAGACGCGATGATCGACGCGTTTGCTCGTCAGACCCTGGACAATGATGTCCCACCTTCCAATGCAACTCCGCCAGCGCAAACAGAAGGCGCTGCTGGTCCCCTCATTGGAAGTATGAACTCTTTGGTCGTTTCAGAAGAGACATCATAAGGACCAAGACCTCTCAGGGGGTCTGGTTATGTAACATACAAATATTTTCTTGCTTTAACTTAATTCTGTCCGGCCCCCCTCCTGCCTTCTAGATGGTGTGCCTTTCGCTTCCTTGCTCTTTACTTTTTTCACCATTGTGTTCCTGCTCCTCGCCCTATCCCCCTGTCTTCTTGGTGTAATTATGGCCCGCCAGTGGACAGCTCGGCTTTCACAAACATTTTGCTGAGTTGTGTAATTGTAAAGGTGCATGTTCACGAAATCGCATGTCCTATCATACAGTAAAACAGTGTCCACGAAAGCTGAAATCAATCAGAATCCCTCCGACGTATAACTAGATGCATAGACATTGGCGATACAAATATCCTCGGCTTAGACACGGGAAATAACAGACAAAGAACCCAACGATACTACTACATGCCTTCGCGTGGTGCAGGCGGGCCGACTGGAGTCATTCTGGGTATAGGGGCTCTAGACTCTGAATATACCGGAGGCAACTCGATTGGTTCGTCCTCAATGTCCATATGTACAATAACCCTCGGACCAGGGGCAGGGTTCGACACCTCTCTGCTCTGCGCCGATGTAACTACACCTACACTGGGCCCCTCCGGGGTCCTAGATCTTGTTGCCGGTAGCGGCGCAGCCCTGGCTTTAAATGGGTTGCGAAATCGTTGATGTGGTTGCTGTTGTTGTTGTCTGAGTCGAGCTATCGTCGCTTCCCATAGTTTTGTACCCAGAATCGGCACTGGCGGTTGTTGGTGCGTATGGATACCAACTCTGGTGGCGCCGAGCCTGTTGGGACATCATGATCATGTATCATCGCTGGCGCTACACCACCCGGACCAGCATGAGGTATAAGCGAATCATTGTTCAGAGGAAATGGATTAACTGGAGGGTTCTGTAGTTGACCGGGTGAAAGGAGGTAAGATGAAGAGTCACGGCCTTGTGCGGTCAAGTCGAGACGCTTCCTGCCAATCCAGGAGCCATTTTGTTTACTTTTCCGCTTGGCAAAGAAGAAAATGAGTGCGACGATGAGTAGGAATGTGATGCCTCCACCAACAGCGGCGCCAATGATTGTCCCGGTGTTGCTGTTGGTTCCATCGCCTTGATTCTCCGAGTCTCCTCCCCCAGTGATAATTGGTGATGGAGATGATGTAGGTGTTGGAATACGAGTAGGTGATGCTGATGAAGGGAGTGGTCCGATGCAGGAAGAATCGTCCGATGAACCGACAGTGAGGAGCGGGGATGTGCCGCCAGTGCGGTCTTGCGAGTCTGATACCGTGAAGATGACGGAGGTCCCAGTGGTCAAGTTTGTCTGCCAGTCGAAGGTGTTCCCTATGGGTGGATGTAGAAGGAAGGATTCACCGTGAGGCACGGTGACCTGAAGACAAAGAGCAGGAGAAGCGATATAAATATCTGAAACTGCAGAGCACGGGCTCTTTGTATGACGTACGAGAATCTTGATAGGTTGTACCGCGCTAGAGTGGGCGTACAGTACAAACCGATAGGGCCTATATATGCAGGGTTATTAGAATTGTCAAGGTTTTAAAAGCACGATACACGATGTGAGTAGCAGAATAATACCCACCCGCATTGTGAAAGCGTTCCTTCTGTTCCAGACACGAAATCTCTACCTATAACCCATCGCACAGAAGCGCCAACATACTATTCCACACAACCACGATATTCTCACCAGGATCAGTAGTATTGCATCCCTGGCCGCCCCCAGATGGCGGCCCAACAGTCATCACGTCCGTAGCCCCGCCAGCAGTTACACCAGTGGCATTGCCCATCGAAAACATGACCTGCTGCTTCTCAGACAAAGCCAACAGCGTCGAAAAGTCGCCAGATTGGTCTTTGTCGTTCCGTGTGTTAGCTGGTACGCTGATATTCCTAATCGTACTTCCTGGCTACGCGATGTAGTGCACGATGCAGGTCAGCGCGACCTTCCGATGACTTGGAGGAAAAGGAAAAAACACATACCGGGATGATCAGAACATGGAAGGGCGGTGTGCCTCCTATATATCAACACATAACTTCATATCAGCTTCAACAGCTTAAAGCTAAATGCGCCACCCCCTTCCCCCTTTGCCCCTTGGCAGGATGAACACTTACCAGCCCACGTGAACCTTGCGGAGCCACATTGTGTCGGAGGCGAAACAACGAAATCAAAGCCGTAAACCCATCCAAACCACCGAACAAGGGCGCAAACCCGGAGCAAGGGTATCCAAAACATTAGAGGTAGGAAACAGAAGAAGGAAGCGAGATTTTGTTTTTGACATTCTGTGTGTCGATCGCTCTCATGCCCGTTAAAACAGCCCGTGCTGGAAGATGGCTTCAGCTCCGAGGTAAAAGGACATTTCCCAGCATCTCCGTCTGTTCTGTTTTTAGCTGGATGCATGATCAATTATTCAATGATCAATGATTCTTGACATGAAGCCACCGCGCTAGATAAAAGATACTCGTGGAATTGGTAGGAACAGCATTATTATCTGTCGAGATGTCGTCGTGTGGGTTCTGGATAGTTTCCGTATGCGGAAGGTAGTGGTAGAGAGGAAAGATATGATGC